>QFAX02000366.1:0-74529 GCA_003412495.2 Echium plantagineum
TTTTTTCTTTAGGGTATTAAGGTTCTCATATTCGTCATTTTTTGTCTTTTTTTGTCTTTGGGTGTTGTAATATGTAATTTGATAACACTTTTAATAATCGGTACATTATTTATTTAACATTCGTGCCACTTTATTTGATGAATAACACAAAACGTGGCATTTCGTCTTATTTTTTCCTTTAGGGTTTTAAGGTTCTCATTTTCGTCCTTTTTTGGCTTTTTTTTGTCTTTGGGTGTTGTAATATGTAATTTGATAACACTTTTGATAATCCGTGCATTATTTATTTAACATTCGTGCCACTTTATTTGATGAATAACACAAAACGTGGCATTTCGTCTTATTTTTTCCTTTAGGGTTTTATGGTTCTCATATTCGTCCTTTTTTGTCGTTTTTTGTCTTTGGATGTTGTAATATGTAATTTGATAACACTTTTAATAATCCGTACATTATTTATTTAACATTCGTGCCACTTTATTTGATGAATAACACAAAACGTGGCATTTCGGCTTAGTTTTTCCTTTAGGGTTTTAAGGTTCTCATCATTTTCGTCCTTTTTTGGCTTTTTTTTGTCTTTGGGTGTTGTAATATGTAATTTGATAACACTTTTGATAATTCGTGCATTATTTATTTAACATTCGTGCCACTTTATTTGATGAATAACACAAAATGTGGCATTTCGTCTTATTTTTTCCTTTAGGGTTTTAAGGTTCTCATATTCGTCCTTTTTTGTCTTTTTTTGTCTTTGGGTGTTGTAATATGTAATTTGATAACACTTTGATAATCCGTGCATTATTTATTTAACATTCGTGCCACTTTATTTGATGAATAACACAAAACGTGGCATTTCGTCTTATTTTTTCCTTTAGGGTTTTAAGGTTCTCATATTCGTCCTTTTTTGTCTTTGGGTGTTGTAATATGTAATTTTTTTTTTTTTTTTTTTTTTTTTTTTTTTTTTTTTTTTTTTTTTAAGCGAAACCCAACAGGGGTTACATGTTACCATTCAAATAAAACAAATACAAAGTCTTGCGAGCGCATCGCAGCAGTAATCAATGTAAGTCAAGAAAATGAACTAGAGCCCTCCTTAATGGAATTTTAGGAAGTCTAGCAAGATGGGAGGCATAGTGGGACCCCAAAACTCCTATCCAGGACAAGGACCAAGTCTCCAAACCGCTGCATGGGATACATACACCCTTCATCCCCCCCTCCTGCATCTCTGCAAGAGTGTATGCACTTACCACGCCAATCCCCCCATCCCTGCGGTAAGAGAACCCTGCCCCCAGCAAGCATCAGGACAAGGACCAAGTCTCCAAACCACTGCATGGGGTACATACACCCTTCATCCCCCCCTCCTGCATCTCTGCAAGAGTGTATGTACTTGCCACATCAAACCCCCCATCCCTGTGGTAGGAGAACCTTGCCCAACAGCAAGCCGGAAAATAGAAATAGTGGAAGTCCCAGCCATACCCCCGGATCCAGCGCTAGAAAACACCCAAAACCCAAAATAGGAGAGCCCCTGAAAAGTATACATATGCGCTCAAAGAAACAAGGGGAGCGCGCTCAGCAAGTCTATCTATAAATAGCTATGCCATCAGAGATGATGCAACAACTCTATCCCTCTCTGGCTCAGGCAATAGCTCCAGATGTAATATCAATCTCGGACAATATGAGATGCGACTGTGCCCGTCGCCTATCAATCCAGTCCAAAACATAAGCCTCCAGTGCTGGTGTACCTGCAAAATGAACACAATCAACCTCTAGAGGTTCTGTCACTCCTACACAGGAGATCCAGAGGGCATTAACATATATAGCTCCCTGTAGACAGGTGCTGTAAATGTACCCCCCCCAACTTGAAGTCGACATTAGATGGAAAAATACGCCCAGGGAGCACCTGCAAGCCATAGCAAACACAACACTGTTAGCAGTGTTGTAATATGTAATTTGATAACACTTTTGATAATCCGTGCATTATTTATTTAACATTCGTGCCACTTTATTTGATGAATAACACAAAACGTGGCATTTCGTCTTATTTTTTCCTTTAGGGTTTTAAGGTTCTCATATTCGTCCTTTTTTGTCTTTTTTTGTCTTTGGATGTTGTAATATGTAATTTGATAACACTTTTAATAATCCGTACATTATTTATTTAACATTCGTGCCACTTTATTTGATGAATAACACAAAAGGTGGCATTTCGGCTTAGTTTTGCCTTTAGGGTTTTAAGGTTCTCATTTTCGTCCTTTTTTGTCTTTTTTTGTCTTTGGGTGTTGTAATATGTAATTTGATAACACTTTTGATAATTCGTGCATTATTTATTTAACATTCGTGCCACTTTATTTGATGAATAACACAAAATGTGGAATTTCGTCTTATTTTTTCCTTTAGGGTTTTAAGGTTCTCATTTTCGTCCTTTTTTGTCTTTTTTTATCTTTGGGTGTTGTAATATGTAATTTGATAACACTTTTGATAATTCGTGCATTATTTATTTAAGATTCGTGCCACTTTATTTGATGAATAACACAAAACGTGGCATTTCGTCTTATTTTTTCCTTTAGGGTTTTAAGGTTCTCATATTCGTCCTTTTTTGTCGTTTTTTGTCTTTGGATGTTTTAATATGTAATTTGATAACACTTTTAATAATCCGTACATTATTTATTTAACATTCGTACCACTTTATTTGATGAATAACACAAAACGTGGCATTTCGGCTTAATTTTTCCTTTAGGGTTTTAAGGTTCTCATTTTCGTCCTTTTTTGGCTTTTTTTGTCTTTGGGTGTTGTAATATGTAATTTGATAACACTTTTGATAATCCGTGCATTATTTATTTAACATTCGTGCCACTTTATTTGATGAATAACACAAAACGTGGCATTTCGTCTTATTTTTTCCTTTAGGGTTTTATGGTTCTCATATTCGTCCTTTTTTGTCGTTTTTTGTCTTTGGATGTTGTAATATGTAATTTGATAACACTTTTAATAATCCGTACATTATTTATTTAACATTCGTGCCACTTTATTTGATGAATAACACAAAACGTGGCATTTCGGCTTAATTTTTCCTTTAGGGTTTTAAGGTTCTCATTTTCGTCCTTTTTTGGCTTTTTTTGTCTTTGGGTGTTGTAATATGTAATTTGATAACACTTTTGATAATCCGTGCATTATTTATTTAACATTCGTGCCACTTTATTTGATGAATAACACAAAACGTGGCATTTCGTCTTATTTTTTCCTTTAGGGTTTTATGGTTCTCATATTCGTCCTTTTTGTCGTTTTTTGTCTTTGGATGTTGTAATATGTAATTTGATAACACTTTTAATAATCCGTACATTATTTATTTAACATTCGTGCCACTTTATTTGATGAATAACACAAAACGTGGCATTTCGGCTTAGTTTTTCCTTTAGGGTTTTAAGGTTCTCATTTTCGTCCTTTTTTGGCTTTTTTTGTCTTTGGGTGTTGTAATATGTAATTTGATAACACTTTTGATAATTCGTGCATTATTTATTTAACATTCGTGCCACTTTATTTGATGAATAACACAAAATGTGGCATTTCGTCTTATTTTTTCCTTTAGGGTTTTAAGGTTCTCATATTCGTCCTTTTTTGTCTTTTTTTGTCTTTGGGTGTTGTAATATGTAATTTGATAACACTTTTGATAATCCGTGCATTATTTATTTAACATTCGTGCCACTTTATTTGATGAATAACACAAAACGTGGCATTTCGTCTTATTTTTTCCTTTAGGGTTTTAAGGTTCTCATATTCGTCCTTTTTTGTCTTTTTTTGTCTTTGGGTGTTGTAATATGTAATTTCATAACACTTTTAATAATCCGTACATTATTTATTTAACATTCGTGCCACTTTATTTGATGAATAACACAAAACGTGGCATTTCGGCTTAGTTTTTCCTTTATGGTTTTAATGTTCTCATTTTCGTCCTTTTTTGTCTTTTTTTGTCTTTGGGTGTTGTAATATGTAATTTGATAACACTTTTAATAATCCGTACATTATTTATTTAACATTCACGCCACTTATTTGATGAATAACACAAAACGTGGCATTTCGTCTTATTTTTTCCTTTAGGGTTTTAAGGTTCTCATTTTCGTCCTTTTTTGTCTTTTTTTATCTTTGGGTGTTGTAATATGTAATTTGATAACACTTTTGATAATCCGTGCATTATTTATTTAACATTCTTGCCACGGTATTTGATGAATAACACAAAACGTGGCATTTCGTCTTATTTTTTCCTTTAGGGTTTTAAGGTTCTCATATTCGTCCTTTATTGTCTTTTTTTGTCTTTGGGTGTTGTAATATTTATTTTGATAACACTTTTGATCATCCGTGCATTATTTATTTAACATTCGTGCCACTTTATTTGATGAATAACACAAAACGTGGCTTTTCGTCTTATTTTTTCCTTTAGGGTTTTAAGGTTCTCATATTCGTCCTTTTTTGTCTTTTTTGTCTTTGGGTGTTGTAATATGTAATTTGATAACACTTTTAATAATCCGTACATTATTTATTTAACATTCATGCCACTTTATTTGATGAATAACACAAAACGTGCCATTTCGTCTTATTTTTTCCTTTAGGGTTTTAAGGTTCTCATTTTCGTCCTTTTTTGTCTTTTTTTATCTTTGGGTGTTGTAATATGTAATTTGATAACACTTTTGATAATCCGTGCATTATTTATTTAACATTCTTGCCACTTTATTTGATGAATAACACAAAACGTGGCATTTCGTCTTATTTTTTCCTTTAGGGTTTTAAGGTTCTCATATTCGTCCTTTATTGTCTTTTTTTGTCTTTGGGTGTTGTAATATTTAATTTGATAACACTTTTGATAATCCGTGCATTATTTATTTAACATTCGTGCCGCGTTATTTGATGAATAACACAAAACGTGGCATTTCGTCTAATTTTTTCCTTTAGGGTTTTAAGGTTCTCATAGTCGTCCTTTTTTGTCTTTTTTTATCTTTGGGTGTTGTAATATGTAATTTGATAACACTTTTGATAATCCGTGCATTATTTATTTAACGGGTGAATGACACTGAGGTCCCCCAGTTTTTATTTAAATGTCAGACAGGTCCCTCAGTTTTTCGAATTACCACTTTAGGTCCCTAAGTTTTATTGTAATTGTCAAGTAGGTCCTTTGACATAAAATCAAATGTCTTATTGACTATAGTGCCCTTATGTTTACATCTCAATATTTTTGATTTTTTTAGCTCATGAAAATAATATTTATCATAGATTTACAAATTTATAAATAATATTAACTAAATGGCTTATATTTTATGATAAATTTAACTAAATGACTTATAATTTATCATAGATTTACAAATTAATTTTTAATAATTTAATAAAGTTATATATTTGTGTATCATATTTTTATGAAAATAGTGATCTAACAAATTTGTCACAATATACAAATATAATTTTGACATAAAATATAATGAAGTACTTCTTATGGTTTTTCCGGTTGTCATCTTACAAAAGAAGTGTTTAAACTTACTTGCATTTTAAAATTCTAATGCAATGTTCGATTGTATTTTCTTTTTCAACATTGTTTAATGAGGAGTATAGTATAAAAGTTTCTAATATCAATACATTCATTAAATTATTGTTTTATTCATTGATTAGAGATTTATATATGTAAAACATTATTTATGTTTAATTATTTCTTGATTGACATAAACATAGTTAGAAAGACAACTTAAAAATCCAAATTTTAGTATTAAAATTAACCAAAACAAAATGTTATTTTATTTTTCTAAATTAAAACTATTTATTTTACATATTTTATATTATTTATAAATTTTAATACTTTTGAAATGAAAGTCAATTATTTCCATGAGCCAAAAATAAACTAAAAATATTGAGGTGTAAGTATAAGGGCATTATAGTCAATAGTATATTTGATTTATGTCAAGGGACCTAAAGTGGTGATTTGAAAAACTGAGGGACCTATTTGACATTTAAACAAAAACTGGGGGACCTAAATGTCATTCACCCTTTATTTAACATTCGTGCCAGTTTATTTGAAAGACAAAAAAGGACGAATATGAGAACCTTAAAACCCTAAACGAAAAAATATGACGAAGAGCCACGTTTTGTGTTATTCATCAAATAAAGTGGCACGAATATTAAATAAATAATGCACGGATTATCAAAAGTGTTATCAAATTACATACTACAACACCCAAAGACAAAAAAAGACAAAAAAGGACGAATATGAGAACCTTAAAACCCTAAAGGAAAAAATAAGTCGAAATGCCACGTTTTGTGTTATTCATCAAATAAAGTGGCACGAATGTTAAATAAATAATGTACGGATTATCAAAAGTGTTATCAAATTACATATTACAACACCCAAAGACACAAAAAGACAAAAAAGGACGAATATGAGAACCTTAAAACCCTAAACGAAAAAATAAGACGAAATGCCACGTTTTGTGTTATTCATCAAATAAAGTGGCACGAATGTTAAATAAATAATGCACAGATTATCAAAAGTGTTATCAAATTAAATATTACAACACCCAAAGATAAAAAAAGACAAAAAAGGACGAATATGATAACCTTAAAACCCTAAAGGAAAAAATAAGACGAAATGCCACGTTTTGTGTTATTCATCAAATAAAGTGGCACGAATGTTAAATAAATAATGTAAGGATTATCAAAAGTGTTATCAAATTACATATTACAACACCCAAAGACAAAAAAAGACAAAAAAGGACGAATATGAGAACCTTAAAACCCTAAACAAAAAAATAAGACGAAATGCCACGTTTTGTGTTATTCATCAAATAAAGTGGCACGAATGTTAAATAAATAATGCACGGATTATCAAAAGTGTTATCAAATTACATATTACAACACCCAAAGACAAAAAAAGACAAAAGGACGAATGGAGCTGCGTTGTTTCATAAGAAGTTCCCCTCTAAATAGATGGCGAGAATCTGTTCTTGGTGGTAGGGCATTAGGAAGTAGCCTTTTCTTCAAGAATCCAGAAGCTCTTCCTTCCATTAGTCATCTGGACTTGTAGTTGCGTTGTAAGCAATTCTCTCTGTCAGGCATACCCGATAGTGTCCCCCATTTCGTTTCGCTTTCGAGCGAGGAAATCATGTAATGAAGGGGATTCTTATTTGTACAAATTGTACTTCGAACTTGGAACGAGCATGAAGAAATTAACGAGACTTCTTTCTCTTTTGAGTTGTTCAGCCGGATCGGCCGCTCAAGATCTTTGGTCTCTACCCGGACCCGATTAATAAAATGGAATCACTTCTTATGGACTTGTTGAGAATGATTCTGATCTAGTTCATGGCCTATTAGAAGTAGAAGCCGCTCTGGTGTGATCTTCATAGACAAAAAAAGATTGCAGTCAGTTTGATAATGATCGAGTGACATTGCTTCTTCGGCCCGAACCGAGGAATCCCTTAGATATGATGCAAAACGGATCTTGTTCTATCCTTGATCAGAGATTTCTCTATGAAAAATAGGAATCGGAGTTTGAAGAAGGGGAGGGAGAAGCAGTCCTTGACCCGCAACAGATAGAGGAGGATTTATTCAATCACATAGTTTGGGCTCCTAGAATATGGCGCCCTTGGGGCTTTCTATTTGATTGTATCGAAAGGATCAAACCATCCAATGGACCATGGACTAAACGGCCACTGCCTGAAAGGACTATGTCCAGGGGACCGCCGCCCCCCCCCCCCCAAGGTACATCTTGCGCCTATGGGCCGCTATAACTATCCAAGAAGACACTCGAAACAGGAAGGATAATTCTTTAGATGATAAATGGGCGATATTCGTTTGATTAAGAGTTCAAATGGTCTTGATGCCGAAGAGAGAGAGCCTACGATTCGCCCACATGTTAATGGACGAGGCAATGAAATTCTTAAGATACGAACGGGAAAGATGTGCACAAAAGTAGCTGCTATCAAATGCCCTGCTATTTTTTTCGACGAATCCCTGGCAATAAGACGTCGAGGGTGCAGAAAGCTCGTTGCACCAAAGCATTGCCTTTTCAAATAGGTTGTGCCCAGTTAGTCCAATAGTATAGATAGTCACGAGCACAGAATAAGGTGGTCTTTCCGGAAATGTGAAACAAAAGTTTTTCCCTTGCATCTTGGTCACTTTTACTTTTTTGTTATTTTGTAATCTTCAGGGGATGATACCTTATAGCTTCACAGTTACAAGTCATTTTCTGATTACTTTGGGTCTCTCATTTTCTATTTTTATTGGCATTACTCTAGTGGGATTTCAAAGACATGGACTTCATTTTTTAAGCTTTTTCTTACTCGCAGGGGTCCCACTGCCGTTAGCACCTTTTTTAGTACTCCTTGAGCTAATCCCTCATAGTTTTTGCGCATTAAGAGATATGTGTACTAAGGACGTTTCCAATACCGACATCAGCTCCCGCTGAAGCAATTGTAGCAGCTCCTGCACCCATTGATTTTGCACCTTCTAACATCTCGAATTTCGAATTCTCGTCATGCTTTTTGATGAACGATTTCTGTTATGAATTCCTTGTCGATTCTTCGCCTCGTTCCTTTTCTCTTCGGCATCTCACTTGGAATGTCACGCAGGCATTCTTTTCAATCTTTTACCTTAGTACACAGAACACCAACCCAATCTCGAAGAAAGCAACTACGAAAACTACAACCCTCTCTTCAATCTCGGGAAAGAGAGCTCGGGTAACTTTCTTATACGTATGCTTCGACGCATCCGTCGTGTGAACTCCTATTTTATAAGCTAGGCTGTCTTCTCCGACTCGAACTACTATTATAGATCGGTAGCTAAATTTACTAAAAATTCTTTTCTCAATGTCAGTCGTACACAATTGGACTAAGCTATTCTTGATGGTTAGAACCAAGAATTGCCGTACAATGCTTTTTTTTTAGCATAACTATTATTAGTAAGAGATTCTTTACCCTGTTGACTTACCATGCTAGACATAATAATAAACCTTTTTTTTTTACTCCTCTCCCTCCCTATATTGATCAAAAGGCCCTCATGGACCAAGATCCAGACGGATCAATCTTTTACACCTTCTATGCAATTATATATATATATAATAAACAAAAAAAGTTGACTTGTCACGAGCCGGTCTATTCACAAATAGGATGTTAGCTCTTTTGCACGAATCTGCTCTTATTGAATCCCCTTCTATTGAAGAAGATGGAAACAAATCCCCTGCTCTAAGGAAGGGACTGTAGCAAAAGCCGAAGGAGATGCGAATGCAGATTCGAAGGTGGTTGCGTCAGGAGCACGTCTGGTGCTATCGTATATAATAAAACAGCTTGTTTTAGGGCGGATTCGTTCAAACAAAACGGTTGTGGGAATGTTCGGAAATCATCTCTTATCACATCGCTTTAGTGTTATCAAATTACATATTACAACACTCAAAGACAAAAATACACAAAAACGGACGAATATGAGAACCTTAAAACCCTAAAGGAAAAAATAAGTCGAAATGCCACGTTTTGTGTTATTCATCAAATAAAGTGGCACGAATGTTAAATAAATAATGTACGGATTACCAAAAGTGTTATCAAATTACATATTACAACACCCAAAGACAAAAAAGACAAAAAAGGACGAATATGAGAACCTTAAAACCCTAAACAAAAAAATAAGACGAAATGCCACGTTTTGTGTTATTCATCAAATAAAGTGGCACGAATGTTAAATAAATAATGCACGGATTATCAAAAGTGTTAACAAATTACATATTAAAACATCCAAAGACAAAAAAAGACAAAAAAGGACGAATATGATAACCTTAAAACCCTAAAGGAAAAAATAAGACGAAATGCCACGTTTTGTGTTATTCAGCAAATAAAGTGGCACGAATGGTAACTAAATAATGTACGGATTATCAAAAGTGTTATTAAATTACATATTACAACACCCAAAGACAAAAAAAGACAAAAAAGGACGGATATGAGAACCTTAAAACCCTAAACGAAAAAATAAGACGAAATGCCACGTTTTGTGTTATTCATCAAATAAAGTGGCACGAATGTTAAATAAATAATGCACGGATTATCAAAAGTGTTATCAAATTACATATTACAACACCCAAAGACAAAAAAAGAAAAAGAAAAAAAGGACGAATATCAGAACCTTAAAACCCTAAAGAAAAAATAAGACGAATGCCACGTTTTGTGCCATCAAATAAAGTAGCACGAATGGTAAATAAATAATGTACGGATTATCAAAAATTTTATCAAATTACATATTACAACACCCAAAGACAAAAAAAGACAAAAAAGACGAATATGAGAACCTTAAAACCCTAAAGGAAAAAATAAGACGAAATGCCACGTTTTGTGTTATTTATCAAATAAAGTGGCACAAATGTTAAATAAATAATGTACGGATTATTAAAACTGTTATCAAATTACATATTACAACACCCAAAGACAAAAAAAGACAAAAAGGACGAATATGAGAACCTTAAAACCCTAAACGAAAAAATAAGATGAAATGCCACATTTTGTGTTATTCATCAAATAAAGTGGCACGAATGTTAAATAAATAATGCACGGATTATCAAAAGTGTTATCAAATTTCATATTACAACACCCAAAGACAAAAAAATACAAAAAACGACGAATATGAGAACCTTAAAACCCTAAAGGAAAAAATAAGACGAAATGCCATGTTTTGTGTTATTCATCAAATAAAGTGGCACGAATGTTAAATAAATAATGCACGGATTATCAAAAGTGTTATCAAATTACATATTACAACACCCAAAGAAAAAAAAAGACAAAAAGGACGAATATGAGAACCTTAAACCCTAAAGGAAAAAATAAGACGAAATGTCACGTTTTGTGTTATTCATCAAATAAAGTGGCACGAATAGTAAATAAATAATGTACGGATTATCAAAAGTGTTATCAAATTACATATTACAACACCCAAACACAAAAAAAGACAAAAAAGGACGAATATGAGAACCTTAAAACCCTAAACGAAAAAATACGATGAAATGCCACGTTTTGTGTTATTCATCAAATAAAGTGGCACGAATGGTAAATAAATAATAATGTACGGATTATCAAAAGTTTTATCAAATTACATATTACAACACCCAATGACAAAAAAGACAAAAAGGGACGAATATGAGAACTTTAAAACCCTAAAGAATAAAATAAGACGAAATGCCACGTTTTGTGTTATTCATCAAATAAAGTAGCACGAATGTTAAATAAATAATGCATGGATTATCAAAAGTGTTATCAAATTACATATTACAACACCCAAAGACAAAAAAAGACAAAAAAATGACGAATATCAGAACCTTAAAACCCTAAACGAAAAAATAAGACGAAATTCCACGTTCTGTGTTATTCATCAAATAAAGTGGCACAAATGTTAAATAAATAATGTACGGATTATTAAAAGTGTTATCAAATTACATATTACAACACCCAAAGACAAAAAAAGACAAAAACGGACGAATATGAGAACCTTAAAACCCTAAACGAAAAAATAAGACGAAATGCAACGTTTGTGTTATTTATCAAATAAAGTGGCATAAATGTTAAATATATAATGCATGGATTATCAAAAGTGTTATCAAATTACCTATTACAACACCCAAAGACAAAAAAAGACAAAAATGGACGAATATGAGAACCTTAAAACCCTAAACGAAAAAATAAGACGAAATGCCACGTTTTGTGTTATTCATCAAATAAAGTGGCACGAATGGTAAATAAATAATAATGTACGGATTATCAAAAGTTTTATCAAATTACATATTACAACACCCAAAGACAAAAAAAGACAAAAAATGACGAATATGAGAACCTTAAAACCCTAAAGAATAAAATAAGACGAAATGCCACGTTTTGTGTTATTCATCAAATAAAGTAGCACGAATGTTAAATAAATAATGCATGGATTATCAAAAGTGTTATCAAATTACATATTACAACACCCAAAGACAAAAAAAGACAAAAAAGGACGAATATCAGAACCTTAAAACCTTAAACGAAAAAATAAGACGAAATTCCACGTTTTGTGTTATTCATCAAATAAAGTGGCACAAATGTTAAATAAATAATGTACGGATTATTAAAAGTGTTATCAAATTACATATTACAACACCCAAAGACAAAAAAAGACAAAAACAGACGAATATGAGAACCTTAAAACCCTAAACGAAAAAATAAGACGAAATGCCACGTTTTGTGTTATTCATCAAATAAGTGGCACGAATGTTAAATAAATAATGCACGGATTATCAAAAGTGTTATCAAATTTCATATTACAACACCCAAAGACAAAAAAAGACAAAAAAGGACGAATATGAGAACCTTAAAACCCTAAAGGAAAAAATAAGACGAAATGCCACGTTTTGTGTTATTCATCAAATAAAGTGGCATGAATGTTAAATAAATAATGCACGGATTATCAAAAGTGTTATCAAAATTACATATTACAACACCCAAAGGCAAAAAAAAGACAAAAAAGGACGAATATGAGAACCTTAAAACCCTAAAGGAAAAAATAAGACGAAATGCCACGTTTTGTGTTATTCATCAAATAAAGTGGCACGAATGTTAAATAAATAATGCACGGATTATCAAAAGTGTTATCAAATTACATATTACAACACCCAAAGGCAAAAAAAAGACAAAAAAGGACGAATATGAGAACCTTAAAACCCTAAAGGAAAAAATAAGACGAAATACCACGTTTTGTGTTATTCATCAAATAAAGTGGCACGAATGTTAAATAAATAATGTACGGATTACCAAAAGTGTTATCAAATTACATATTACAACACCCAAAGACAAAAAAGACAAAAAAGGACGAATATGAGAACCTTAAAACCCTAAACAAAAAAATAAGACGAAATGCCACGTTTTGTGTTATTCATCAAATAAAGTGGCACGAATGTTAAATAAATAATGCACGGATTATCAAAAGTGTTAACAAATTACATATTACAACATCCAAAGACAAAAAAAGACAAAAAAGGACGAATATGATAACCTTAAAACCCTAAAGGAAAAAATAAGACGAAATGTCACGTTTTGTGTTATTCAGCAAATAAAGTGGCACGAATGGTAACTAAATAATGTACGGATTATCAAAAGTGTTATTAAATTACATATTACAACACCCAAAGACAAAAAAAGACAAAAAAGGACGGATATGAGAACCTTAAAACCCTAAACGAAAAAATAAGACGAAATGCCACGTTTTGTGTTATTCATCAAATAAAGTGGCACGAATGTTAAATAAATAATGCACGGATTATCAAAAGTGTTATCAAATTACATATTACAACACCCAAAGACAAAAAAAGAAAAAGAAAAAAAGGACGAATATCAGAACCTTAAAACCCTAAAGGAAAAAATAAGACGAATGCCACGTTTTGTGCCATCAAATAAAGTAGCACGAATGGTAAATAAATAATGTACGGATTATCAAAAATTTTATCAAATTACATATTACAACACCCAAAGACAAAAAAAGACAAAAAAGACGAATATGAGAACCTTAAAACCCTAAAGGAAAAAATAAGACGAAATGCCACGTTTTGTGTTATTTATCAAATAAAGTGGCACAAATGTTAAATAAATAATGTACGGATTATTAAAACTGTTATCAAATTACATATTACAACACCCAAAGACAAAAAAAGACAAAAAGGACGAATATGAGAACCTTAAAACCCTAAACGAAAAAATAAGATGAAATGCCACATTTTGTGTTATTCATCAAATAAAGTGGCACGAATGTTAAATAAATAATGCACGGATTATCAAAAGTGTTATCAAATTTCATATTACAACACCCAAAGACAAAAAAATACAAAAAACGACGAATATGAGAACCTTAAAACCCTAAAGGAAAAAATAAGACGAAATGCCATGTTTTGTGTTATTCATCAAATAAAGTGGCACGAATGTTAAATAAATAATGCACGGATTATCAAAAGTGTTATCAAATTACATATTACAACACCCAAAGAAAAAAAAAGACAAAAAGGACGAATATGAGAACCTTAAACCCTAAAGGAAAAAATAAGACGAAATGTCACGTTTTGTGTTATTCATCAAATAAAGTGGCACGAATAGTAAATAAATAATGTACGGATTATCAAAAGTGTTATCAAATTACATATTACAACACCCAAACACAAAAAAAGACAAAAAAGGACGAATATGAGAACCTTAAAACCCTAAACGAAAAAATACAATGAAATGCCACGTTTTGTGTTATTCATCAAATAAAGTGGCACGAATGGTAAATAAATAATAATGTACGGATTATCAAAAGTTTTATCAAATTACATATTACAACACCCAATGACAAAAAAGACAAAAAGGGACGAATATGAGAACTTTAAAACCCTAAAGAATAAAATAAGACGAAATGCCACGTTTTGTGTTATTCATCAAATAAAGTAGCACGAATGTTAAATAAATAATGCATGGATTATCAAAAGTGTTATCAAATTACATATTACAACACCCAAAGACAAAAAAAGACAAAAAAATGACGAATATCAGAACCTTAAAACCCTAAACGAAAAAATAAGACGAAATTCCACGTTCTGTGTTATTCATCAAATAAAGTGGCACAAATGTTAAATAAATAATGTACGGATTATTAAAAGTGTTATCAAATTACATATTACAACACCCAAAGACAAAAAAAGACAAAAACGGACGAATATGAGAACCTTAAAACCCTAAACGAAAAAATAAGACGAAATGCAACGTTTGTGTTATTTATCAAATAAAGTGGCATAAATGTTAAATATATAATGCATGGATTATCAAAAGTGTTATCAAATTACCTATTACAACACCCAAAGACAAAAAAAGACAAAAATGGACGAATATGAGAACCTTAAAACCCTAAACGAAAAAATAAGACGAAATGCCACGTTTTGTGTTATTCATCAAATAAAGTGGCACGAATGGTAAATAAATAATAATGTACGGATTATCAAAAGTTTTATCAAATTACATATTACAACACCCAAAGACAAAAAAAGACAAAAAATGACGAATATGAGAACCTTAAAACCCTAAAGAATAAAATAAGACGAAATGCCACGTTTTGTGTTATTCATCAAATAAAGTAGCACGAATGTTAAATAAATAATGCATGGATTATCAAAAGTGTTATCAAATTACATATTACAACACCCAAAGACAAAAAAAGACAAAAAAGGACGAATATCAGAACCTTAAAACCTTAAACGAAAAAATAAGACGAAATTCCACGTTTTGTGTTATTCATCAAATAAAGTGGCACAAATGTTAAATAAATAATGTACGGATTATTAAAAGTGTTATCAAATTACATATTACAACACCCAAAGACAAAAAAAGACAAAAACAGACGAATATGAGAACCTTAAAACCCTAAACGAAAAAATAAGACGAAATGCCACGTTTTGTGTTATTCATCAAATAAAGTGGCACGAATGTTAAATAAATAATGCACGGATTATCAAAAGTGTTATCAAATTTCATATTACAACACCCAAAGACAAAAAAAGACAAAAAAGGACGAATATGAGAACCTTAAAACCCTAAAGGAAAAAATAAGACGAAATGCCACGTTTTGTGTTATTCATCAAATAAAGTGGCATGAATGTTAAATAAATAATGCACGGATTATCAAAAGTGTTATCAAAATTACATATTACAACACCCAAAGGCAAAAAAAAGACAAAAAAGGACGAATATGAGAACCTTAAAACCCTAAAGGAAAAAATAAGACGAAATGCCACGTTTTGTGTTATTCATCAAATAAAGTGGCACGAATGTTAAATAAATAATGCACGGATTATCAAAAGTGTTATCAAATTACATATTACAACACCCAAAGGCAAAAAAAAGACAAAAAAGGACGAATATGAGAACCTTAAAACCCTAAAGGAAAAAATAAGACGAAATACCACGTTTTGTGTTATTCATCAAATAAAGTGGCACGAATGTTAAATAAATGATGTACGGATTATTAAAAGTGTTATCAAATTACATATTACAACACCCAAAGACAAAAAAAGACAAAAAAAGGATGAATATGAGAACCTTAAAACCCTAAACGCAAAAATAAGACGAAATGCCACGTTTGTGTTATTTATCAAATAAAGTGGCATAAATGTTAAATATATAATGTATGGATTATCAAAAGTGTTATCAAATTACATATTACAACACCCAAAGACAAAAAAAGACAAAAATGGACGAATATGAGAACCTTAAGACCCTAAACGAAAAAATAAGACGAAATGCCACGTATTGTGTTATTCATCAAATAAAGTGGCACCAATGTTAAATAAATAATGTACGGATTATTAAAAGTGTTATCAAATTACATATTACAACACCCAAAGAGATTGGGTGTGTGATTAGTAGGTGATTATCTTTCCATTCTGTTCATCATGGAATCGGATCATTCTCAAAAGTTTGTAAACAGTAACCTCTCGCTTGAAGAAGAAACTCCCATTGATGTTTTAGAAACCGATATTGTTTGATGGATTTGCTAATTGTGAAGCCAGTTTATATGCGAAAGTTATATCCCAACGAGATTCTTTTATCAGTATTCAAGGATTTGGTTTAGCCATGTCTCGTGCGTGGAATTGCAAAGACATTCAGGTATCTCGTTGTAGGGCTTCTATCCTTCACATCTTTTTTCCTTCAGATAAAGAGACGGATCGCATACTGGAACAAAGTCCTTGGTGCGTGTTATTGAATACTCATGCGTAACTGGGAACGAGATTTAATTCCTTGGGAAATCAATTTCGACACATCACCTTTCTGGATTCAAGTTAGGGATCTGCAGGAACAATTTCTCACAAGGGAAGTGGCTAATCGAATAGGGAATGCTTTTCCAGGCTGTGAACAAGTTGAATTACGCATGGATAAACAAGGCAAACGCTTTTTTCGTATTAGGGCAATTGTTGCAATCAAATATCCTCTTCGTCGAGTGCTCCGACTCAAAGTTGGTTAAACCATTGTACAGGGGGTATTGGCTTATGAAAGATTACCTAATATGTGTTTTCATTGTGGATTAGTAGGACATCTCATTCGGCAATGTACTGCTTTATAGCCTGGGGAAGATTTTCGTTCTAAAGTGGTCTATGGTCGTGGGATTAAAGCACCCATGGAACGCTCCTGGGTTGAATTTAAACTGGTGGATTCTTCCACTGCAGAACCGGCAGTTCCACAGGACCCTCTTACTGGCCATGGCAATCCCATAGATCAAGATGTCGACGGTTACAATTTGGCCAAGGAGTCAACAGTTATTTCCGCAGGAATTTCGGGAGAGGCAAAAAGATTTGAACCGCTACACATTCAAAAAATGGTCAGTTGCGAAATGAACACAGAGCCGTTACCAGAATTGGGAGCAATGAGCATTGTTGACATCCAGGCCCAATCACTTCCTCAACTGGACATGTCTGATAGGCCTACTGAAATTTATGGACCTATATCCTCCCCTTCGAGGAACATGGTGGCCCAACCAAGTCAATCACGGGTATCTCCTACCCGAGTCCCAACAGGCCCGTTTAGTATGTTACTTCAAGATGCAGTTCGAAACGAGGCCCTCCAAACTTTCAATTTCAAATCACCAGGAGCAAAGAATTATCCGGAACGGCTTGTAAATTTGCAGTAAAGTAATAAAGGTTTGAATCTCATTTCCTAATGTACAAGAATTAAGTAAAAGTAGTAGAGACGGTTTACCCCAAGAATGGTTGATTAGTCATCATCACTTGAAGCGGGTTCAAAAGATCAACCATATGGAATTTGAAATATCTATTACTATAGATGTTATTACCATAATGCAAGGTTGAGCAACTTTCAACAATGTCAACAACACCACGAAAAAAGCAAACTCTAGTTGCCCACTGATCTGATCATAGGTGAAATCCAGTCCCTTCGCTTCGCTTCGCGCCAGGCTTTTCCCTTCTCAAAGTAGGTCAAAAGAGCAGGCCGATGAAAGGAAGACTCTCTCGAAAGGTTAAGGAAATTATCTCCCCGGATCGCCCTAGTTCCAGACTTTCAACTTCTTCATAACTCGTTAGAGCATGTTCGATTATAGAGGGAGGAGAGCTTTGTGGGTACAAGTTCCCCGGTCAGCTAGTTCTGTAACATTGGTATAATAGATTTGGGACAAAGGGTCGCGGACCCGCGAGGGTGAGCTAACCCCAAAAACCCGTTACTCTTGATGCTGTTTCAATTCCTATGAAGTCTTCTAACAAAAGTCAACGCATTGACACGAATGATTCTTTTTTGCTCTCTCAGAGGTCGCCTCTTTCCAGTTTTGGATTGGACACCTCTACTTCTACTCATCCAACGGTGGAGACTGCTCAGCAGTCCCGCCGATCGCCATGAGTATCCTATGTTGGAACTGGTTGGAACTGCCGAGGGTTAGGGCACCCACGGGCAGTTAGAGCACTTAGTAGTCTGGTTCAATCAAGGAAGTCTAATCTAGTCTTCCTAATTGAGACCAAACTATGGCATAATGAATGGTCTAATATTTCTAGGAAACTTAGGATGTTTAATTTGTTTGATGTAGATGCTAGTAATCGTAGGGGTGGTCTTGTTTTACTTTGGAATCGTTCGATAGATGTAACTATTAAATCGTACTCTTCGCACCATATTGAAGCTATTATTGATGATGGTTTTCCTTACTCTTGGCGTTTTGTTGGTTTTTACGGGCACCATGAGACTTCTAAACGTTATTTGTAGTGGGAATTATTACGACATATTGACAGTTTATCTCAGATTCCTACAGTGTTTGTTGGGGATTTTAATGAAATTCTACATATTTCTGAACAACACTCACAGAGAAGATCCCGACCTTCTTCACAAGTGCATAAATTTCTTAAAGCTGTTATGGATTGTGGATTGAAGGACATGGGCTTTAGGGGTTACCCCTTTACATGGAGCAATAATTTCTTTTCGCCATTCACAACAAGAGCCAAACTTGATCGGGCCCTTGCTAATCCAGAATGGCTTGCTATGTTCCCAGAGGCTTCACTGATTCATGGAGATTCTTATCACTCGGATCATTTGCCACTGTGGTTAACACTAGGGACTCTCCGAGGTCTGATAAAAAGGCCTAAACCTAGGTTTAGGTTTGAGGCAGGTTGGACCCTTTATGAAGGCAGTCGGAATGTTATCAGTCGTGAATGGAGTAAATCAACCGATGTTGATTCTGGTTTAAAAATAGCATTCGTAATTGCCGGTTAGGCTTGTTGAAATGGAAGAGGGAGGAACTGGGAAATATTCCCCAGAAAATCACATCAAAGCAACAAGAGCTTTCTCATTTACAACAAGGTACCATAACTGATGCTTCGAAGGCAAAGTCTATTCAGCTTATCAAAGAGATTGATACCTTTCAAGAGGCCCATGGTTATACTGGGCTCAAAGAGCAAAGGCAAAATGGTACATCAAAGGTGATCGTAATACTGCATTTTTTTCATGCTCTTTCTATTAAAAGGGGTAAAGCAAATTTGATTACTGCTATTCAAGATAATCAAGGGAATTGGATCCAGGACTTCTCCCAGATTCAGAATTTAGTTGTGACTTTTTACTCTAATCTTTTCACTTCGGAGAATGAAAGAATGACTCCTCTGGTGAGTCATTTACAAACTCTGTCTCTTCCTCCAGACCATAGGGGCGAGTTATTTTCCCCTGATGAGGTCAAGAAGGCAGTTTTCTCCATGAAAGGGCATAAGTCTCCGGGACCTGATGGCATGACAGCGTTGTTTTTTCAGCATAATTGGGACACGGTTGGTCCAGACATCATAAATATGACACTGAATTTTGTTAATTCAGGAATTTTACTCAGAAAGGCTAACTACATTTTAATCACTCTGATTCCTAAAGTTCCTCAGCCGATTAACATGACTCAATTCAGGCCTATTGCCCTGTGCAATGTGACTATGAAAGTGGTGGCTAAGGTTTTAGCGAGAAGGATCCAGACACTTTTACCTGATATTATTTCAAAGACTCAAAGTGCGTTTGTCCCCAAGAGGAGTATTACAGATAACGTTCTTCTAGCCTATGAAGCTCATCATTTTATTAAGAACCGGAAGCATGGATCAAGGGGGCTTATGTCTATTAAATTAGATATGATGAAGGCGTATGATCGTATTGAATGGTCCTTTTTACAAGCAATGCTTATTAAATTGGGTTTCAGTGATCAATGGGTGACCATTATTATGAGTTATGTATCTTCGGTTACTTATTCCTTGATCATTAATGGGGCACAAACTGGGTATTTTGCTCCAGGGAGGGGTTTGCGTCAAGGAGACCCGTTGTCTCCTTACTTGTTTATAATTTGTACAGAGGGACTAATCGGGCTTATCAAAGAGAGCATCAACCAGGGTACCATTTCAGGTCTGAAAATGGGGCCTCAGGCAGAACCACTCTCTCATATGCTTTTTGCGGATGATACCCTATTACTAAGGGTGGCTAATACCCAGGAGGTTTTGGGGTACAAACAGATCTTGAACCAGTATAAGGCCTGGTCCGGACAGCTTGTTAGTGTGCATAAATCTTCTATTATGTTTAGCCCGAATGTCAATCAGGCTTTACGAGATTCAATCTCTAACATTCTTGGAATGCAAGAGATTGCTTCTCATGGAAAGTACTTAGGTTTACCATCCGTCATTGGTGCTTCAAAGTCATCTATCTTTTCTTCTTTGATAGATTAAATGAAACACCGAATCCAGGATTGGAAACCTAGACTACTTTCCAAAGCGGAAAAGGAAATTTTTATTACTTCGGTGTTACAAGCTATTCCGATCTACGCTATGCAATGTTTCCTTTTGCCTATACAATCTTGCAAGGAAATGCATGCTCTAATTGCTAACTATTGGTGGGGAGCAGACTCGGAAAATAAGAAAATACACTGGAGTTCGTGGGAAAAGCTATCTAAACCAAAGAATCGAGGTGGATTGGTGCAATGCATCAACAAGGCACTTTTTAGCTAAACAACTGTGGCGGATGTTGACGGAACCTTCAAAACCTCTTGCCAAACTCCTTCAAGCTAAATATTTCCCAAATGGGGATTTCTGGTCGGTTACACTGGGTCCTTCACCTAGTTTCACTTGGACAGGGCCGGCCCTGGGGGTGGCCGAGGGGGGGGCGACCGCCCAGGGCCCCGGAATTTTAGGGGCCCCTAAATATTTAAATTGTTTATATATACAATTAGACATATGAAGGAGTAACATAAAAAGGTTTAGCGTAGTGGTCAAAAGACTTGTTTACGGGAGATGTGGTGGTGGGTTCGATTCCGGCGTGGAAAACATTTTTTTGAAGTGTAAGCAATATGGTTAGCAAGACAACAAATAAACTACAACATCGTTGCTTGCAACGTTAGTATTAGTAGGAAAATGAATAGTTAACCTTAATTTTAGTAACTATTTTGTGAAGATTAAATAAGTTTTAGTCATTATTTTGGACAAACTAAATAAATTAGCTACGGGGTACAGAGTTAATATTTGGTTTTGACAATATTCATTATATTTAAAAAATAATGGACACATTAAATTTTGTTAATGATTTATAGTAAACCAACAATAAATTTAATTAATATATTTTCAAAAAAGACATTAATTTGGGCAATTGGGCATTGGCGTATTGTCGTACATATGAAAATCATGTTTTATTTATTATTTTGCAAGTTGCTTTATTTTAAATTTCACGTCTTTAGATATATATAATTTTATATTTTATTATCTTAATTATTTTATTTGTAATAAAAAGTTAGCACCTAAATATTTATCTAAAAGTAAAAAAAGCAAAAAGAGGAAAAAAGAATGAAAGATTTAATTGAATCACAAAAAGAAACTACTATTATTAATGATTTTGAATCAAACAATGTTCAGAGAAATAAATTTTATAATTTGTAATAGGGCCCCTTTTTTCATTTTCGCCCCGGACCTCAAAAAATGTTAAGACCGGCCCTGCACTTGGAGAAGCCTCATGGCAGTTAGAGATTTCATGAGCAAAGGTATTAAATGGACAGTGGGAAATGGAAAATCAATAAATGTGTGGGAATCAAGCTGGTTACCTCATATTACTTCAAAACGACCAGGAAAAGAGCACCTCAAAGTTTCAGATCTTCTAGATCCAGATCTTGGACAATGGCGAACAGATCTGGTCAAGCGACTGTTTTGGGAAGTGGATAGCAACATTATTCTGGGCATGCATGTACCTCGCACACAACAAGAGGATGAAATGGGGTCCAAATCATAACGGATCCTTTACAGTTGAAAGTGCTTACATGTTTATTTATGACTTAACTCATCCGAGCTCTTCAGATCTGGGAACAACATCAACGACTACTACTTTTTTCAAAAAGTTTTGGAAGTTGAAAATCCAGAGTAAAGTTAAGCATTTCTTATGGCGAGCAATCAATGATACTCTTCATACAACAATCAATCTACAACAAAGGCATGTTCCTGTTCAGATTAAATGTGATCTATGTGGAGCTCACGAGGAATCGACCCTACATTTGTTTAATTCATGTCCGTTTATCAGAGAGATTTGCATGCAGAGATCGATTAATCATGTTTCAAACTTCTCCAATTTTTATGATCTTTTCTGTTATAGATGGAATTCCTTACCTCTTCAGAGCTATGTGGGTTGGTGTACATCAATCTGGTTTACTTGGCATGAGAGAAATCTGTTACTTCATGGATCGGCTTTCAGATCTGCTTCTCAATTGGGTTTGGCGATTTCTCAGTATTTGTTGGCTCAAAGCAATGCTGCGGCTGTTTTGAAGGATAAATGGGATGGTTGAAGGGTTTATTAGCTTTTATAGTGGTAGGGTAGGTTTTTTAGGTAGGTTTGTTTATGGGCCCAGCTTTCCTTGGCTGATGGGTCTTAGTTTGGCTCGCTTCTCATTTTTGGGCCACCCCTTATGGCCTAAAATGTTTAGTTGGGCCTAATTATGTATGTTTTCAACTCTATTATATATAATACCGCTCATTTACAAAAAAAAAAGTCATAAAACATATTTTTTGACATTTTAAGCATTTTTCTCACGAGCAATTTTGTCTTAAGATTTATACATTTTGAAAACCTCAGTATCAATTGCAAGATTTATACATTTTGAAGTTTTAGTAAGTGGCTTAAGTGGTATTATCACTTGTTTGTCTCACCGCAAACTTTTATATATCATCTTCAAACCTAGCAAGTTACCAATTCAACGACAATCAATAATTCTTACAAATACATTAGGCAATGGTTCAAATGTTTGAATTGTTAATTTATATTTATTTGATCAATCAAACATGTCTTTAAATCTATACATAATATGTAACTAATCTAATTTGATTAAACGTGTTTTTATATGCATCTTTTGGATCACTACTAAGTGTTATATGTAAAATATATGATTAGGCCCATTTTTTCTGTTGCACAAATTAGACTCAATGTACCATTCATTAGGGGTGTGGAGGAAAATCGAAACTGAGCCGAGCCGCACCGAACCGAACCGAAAATAACTATTTTTCGGAACGAACTGATTTCGGTTCCACCTTTGAATGAACCGAACCGATACAGTTTGGCTTATGGGAAAATCAATAAAAACCAAACCGAACCGATGACTGATTTTATGTAGAAAAAATTAAGTTTAGTAAAGATTAATTGGCATGAGGATTTAACATCGTCCATTATTAGTATGATATAATAATAGATAAATAAATATAGTATGTTTTAAGCTAATAATATATGGATACAAATATATATTTAAAAAGTGATACTTGTGTGACGAATGTGTATACGAATTTCGAAATTAGTGAGCTCGTTAAACTTATATAGAGTAGATATATTTTTGGAACATAATTATGGGTCACGGTTAATATAAAATAATACTAACCACATTAAGATTTGAATAAAAAAATTAATAATAATATTAGCTAGTAACGAATAAACCCAAAATTTCAAGGCCAAAAGTTGACTGAAATTTAGGTCCAAAACATGAGGCCTAAAACCTAAACCGAACCGGAACCAATTTGGAATCAATTTGAATCGAACTGTTCGGAGCCGAACCGATTTCAGTTCTATCTGCATAGAACTTGTGTAGACTATCATGGGGTTGCAAGACACAATGAAATACAATAGTTCATATGTCATACAACCCTAATTCGTTGATCGTTATAACTTACACAATGAAACTAGCTCATAGAAGTATATGTTTAAAGGTAGTGTGAATATGCTACAAATAACATATAAAAGAGTAGTGCTACAAAGTTATACCTTTGAAGCGTGAGCGGAAGCTATGTCAATCTTTAAGCGCTTATCCCCACACCTTGCTCCTTTGCTTTCTCTTGGAGAAATGTCTATCACCAAGGTGATATGAAACTACTATGAAATAGTCCACCAATACCTTAGATAGCAATAAGACACACTTGGACTAGTGTGTGTTATTGAGGAGTATGTAGTCTTTACTACTATAGCAAAAATGTAGAACTAGTTCTACACTCTACACTTAGAGTTTTGCTAGAGGGTTGAGGTTGAAGATGAAGTGTGTTTGTTTGTGTTCTTGTGTTCTCTAGCAAGAGATATGCAAGACTTAGATTGATATCTTCACATTCAATATCATCTTATGATATAGAATGGATGATGAAACATGTTGCACACTAAACAAACACATTAACCATCCATATGGTTAATGCCTCTTGGTCCATGGAAGATTCTCTTACAAGAGTTCTTCCCAAGTCTTACAAAGCCTTCCCAAGGCATAAAGTAGCCACCAAGATGTCAACTCCTCATAATGATGAGATTAGTTAATTAATCTTAATTAATTAATTAAATCATATCTTGTTTAATTAATTCATTAATTAATTAAATCATTTCAATAAATGATAATATATAAATATATATCTCACATATATATATATATACATAAACCCTAAATATTGCGTCCGGAACTAATTCCGGGCGCACCATCGGTTCGGTCAGGACACGATCTCGATCGAACCAAAATTCCTCAATATGGATCAAATCCTTTATTCACTTTCGGGTCACTACTCGAAAGTATCTTCGGTAATTGTTATGTGTGTGACCTCATAGCCCGAGTAACGAAAGCATCGAGATTCAACGTATAAGACCGTATACTCGAATCCCGAAGATCATCGTGACAGCCTAGTCTGCCATTCGATGACCCCCGGCATTATCTCGGTTGAGACTACTGATAGTTCAGATAACTATCGGTTGTTGAACCGTATATATAGATGATATAGTTCACGGGCACTACTCCCACTTGCCCTTGGACTATTACCAATGTCTTGGATGTACATTTGCATCCTTGTCACATGATTCCATTTGTCCTCGGTTTTCGTCATAGGCTAAAGCAAGAAGCGTGTCGCCAACTCCTATGACATAATTTCTCGGAACACGAGATAGTCTCACTCCCGTTCATAACGGGTGATTTCATTAGTGAGACTCACTCTCCGAGTGGCCAGGAAAAACCTTCCCTGTATGCCAGGGTGGACAAAGACCCTACCAATGCATCACCGATCATCTCACCACTACATTCACATAAGACTTAACATACCCCATTACCACCAGTAACGGATGGGTCCGGAAGTAGTCAAAGCCTCATGCTCACGTAGCATGAGAATGATATGCATGTAGGTCTCAGAACCTCTATCATATGGCTCGTGTGAAACATAGGACACAAGATCTCTTCTATAATTTCACAACGGTCACTGTCCAGTACCATGTCAAGACTCTCTTGACAATGAACCCATGTAATGATTTGGACCATCCTTTTGACTTAAGAAACAAAGTCAAACGAATCATTACACACTAGTTTGGTTGTATCCGTTCCCAAAACGCCGGGACACACCACTAGGGACAATGTAATCACCATAGTTCTCTTCTTGAAGAAAGGGTTCCTTAGCCAATACACTTATTGGCTCCTCTTCAAGAACTCGTGATTACATGGGAACTAAAATATTTATCATACAACTATGATTAAATACACAATTGTTTATTCAAGTGCTATAGAAGAATAGGCTATCAATAAACAAGAAGTAATACTTTTATTCAACAATAAGAGTTTTACAAAAGTATACTTCATACATACAAAACAAATAAACTGAAATAAAGCTCCCACTAAGACTAAGACCACTCGGACCTAAGCCTAAGTCCAATAGCTGAAGTATGGAACTCATGTTTAGTCTGAGGTAATGGTTTAGTCAAGGGATCAGCTGCGTTGTCGTCTGTATCCACTTTGGATACCTTGATGTCACCTCTCTGGAACATTTCTCGGACGAGGTGATACTTCCTAAGGACATGCTTGGACTTATGATGAGCCCTGGGTTCCTTAGCCTGTGCTATGGCTCCAGTGTTATCACATAACAACTCAATTGGACCATCAGCGCTAGGAACTACCCCAAGCTCAGTCATAAACTTCTTAAGCCAACATGCCTCCTTGGCTGCTTCAGAAGCTGCAATGTACTCGGCCTCCGTAGTAGAATCTGCAACTGTGTCCTGCTTGGAACTCTTCCAACAGATGGCTCCACCGTTCAGGCAGAATACAAACCCGGTCTGAGAACGAAAATCGTCTCGATCGGTTTGGAAACTGGCATCGGTGAAACCTTTTGCAATCAACTCCTCATCTCCGCCATATACCAGAAACATATCCTTAGTCCTTCTCAAGTACTTAAGGATAGATTTCACAGCGGTTCAATGGCTGTTGCCTGGATTCGCTTGATATCGGCTGGTCAGACTCAGAGCGTACGATATGTCTGTTCTAGTGCACAACATGGCATACATGATAGATCCTATGGCTGAAGCATACGGGACTCTACTCATGTTCTCCTTCTCGACGTCAGTGGTGGGGCACTGACTTTTGCCGAGAATAGTGCCAGTTGTCATAGGCAGTATTCCCTTTTTGAAATCGATCATATCGAATCGTCTCAGAACCTTATCAATATAAGTGTCCTCTCTCAGGCCAATCAACCTATTGGCTCGATCCCGATATATCTTGATTTCAAGGATATACTGCGCCTCTCCTAAGTCCTTCATTGAGAAACACTTACACAACCATCTCTTGACTGACTCAAGGAGTGGTTTGTTGTTTCCAATGATCAGTATGTCATCTACATACAGGACTATAAATGCAATGTGGCTCCCACTTACCTTCTTGTATACACAAGCATCCTCCTCATTCTGAATGAAGCCAAATTCTTTAATTGCTTCATCGAATCGGAGGTTCCAACTGCGAGAAGCTTGCTTGAGTCCATAAATGGATCTCTGAAGCTTACATACCTTCTTAGGTCCTTTCGGACATGTAAAGCCTGGAGGTTGTGTCATGTACACATCCTCCTCAAGGTTTCCATTAAGGAAAGCGGTCTTTACATCCATTTGCCATATCTCATAGTCATAATATGCGGCAATGGCTAAGAGGATCCGAATAGACTTGAACATGACTACCGGTGAGTAGGTTTCATCATAGTCAATACCATGAATTTGTTTGAAACCCTTCGCCACTAGTCTAGCCTTGTAAACATGGACATTTCCATCTTTATCAAGCTTTTTCTTAAAGACCCACTTACACTCGATATGTCTAGCACCTTCGGGTAAGTGAACCAATGTCCAGACATCATTCTGGTACATAGAGTCTATCTCGGATTTCATGGCTTCAAGCCATGACTCGCTATCTGGTCCTTTCATTGCGGCTCCATAAGTATAAGGCTCGTCGTCTTCTATCAAGAAGGATTCCCCATACCATCTATCGGGAACATGATAGGATCCACCATGAATGGAGGATCTACTTCTTGAAGTGAGCCTGTCAAGTTCGTTAACTCGACTTGCTCATTTGATGAGACTCTTGAGTTCAATAACCCAACTCTCCTTTTCAATGAGTTTCTTGAGTTCGATAACTCAACTTGCTCATTAAACGTGTTGAATGAGTTCATTAACTCATTTGGCTCATCATCTTGAACTTCTTCAAGTTGTACCGTATCTCTGACATTTCCTGATAAGAACTCTTTCTCAAGGAAATGCGCTGTCCTAGCCACGAAAATCTTATTTTCTTGCTTAAGGTAGAAATAATACCCTTTGGTTTCCTTTGGATAACCAATGAAATGGCACAAGTCAGCCTTTGGGCCTAGCTTGTCTACGTTCAATTTCTTGACGTAGGCCAAGCAACCCCAAACCCTGAGAAAGCTAATCTTGGGACGTTTCCCAAACCACATCTCATATGGTACTTTCTCAGCTGACTTGGTAGGACAATTATTTAAGGTAAGTGCGGCAGTTTGCAATGCGTAACCCCAGAAGCTGACATGTAGGTCGGTTCGACTCATCATGGATCGCAAACTGTCTAACATAGTGCGATTCCTCCTTTCGGACACACCATTATGTTGTGGTGTTCCGGCCGGTGTGAGTTGTGAAACAATTCCACAATCTCTAAGATGAGCGTCAAACTCGTGGCTCATATATTCGCCTCCTCGATCGGATCGAAGAGTCTTAATAGTCTTGCCGAGTTGATTCTCTACTTCATTTTGGAATTCTTCACTAGTACAAAAAAGGCCTTAGACGGCGCTCAAAAAACGTCTTAGACAGCACAAAAAAACGCTGCTAAGAAGGATGCTGTCTAAGTAAAAAGGCCTTAGACGGCGCTCCCGTGTAGCGCCGTCTAAGACTTAGACGACGCCCAAATGAGCGTCGTCTAAGATAAGCCATAGACGGCGCCACACGGGAGCGCCGTCTAAGACCTATCTTAGACAGCGCTTCATTGAGCGCCGTCTAAGGGCTATTTTTTAAAAAAGAATATTTTATTTTTTCCCTATATATTATATACCTGAAAATACTATGAAAACACACAAAATGTATATAGAGTAACCACATATCGTCAATAACATCGACATAAATAGAAATCAAATGAAAGCTTGAATAAAAAACTTTTTATTAAATATAAAATCGAATGTACATCACCATTTAATTCAACAAAAATTCTTTTCTAACTAACCCTATTACAAATTCCTTTGAAGTAATGCTAATAAAAATATTAAATAGATGTTAGAAACAATTAAACAGTGTTTGAACTTTGAATACATCTGCATTCAGATATTCTCCATCACCTCTTGAAATTCTACACAAGAATGAAATCAAGAAAAGATTAATTATATAACCTGTATGAAGAGCGTAACAGTACTCACTATGTAGAGAAGATAGCAGACAAACACTGAAAACGTAAACCCAAAGTGAATCTATATAACCTACAGATGATAAATATAATAATAAGGAAATACTCTAGAGTTAACACAATAAGATTGCACTAAAACTTTATAATCTTGTCCATAAGTAGGTCAAAATAAATAAGCTAACCAAGATAACAATCTATTTTAAATAACAATAAGACACCCCATAAGATGTTCAGAATAGGCTTCTATGATGCTAGTCGCCTCTTTCCTTGAATTTACGAGTTTACGAATTGTACTGATGTTTGGTGATTGTAATAGATTATTCGTATTAATAAAATCCAAGGGTAACCCCCTTTTAAAAAAAAGAAAAAAGAATAGGCTTCTATGAAAAAATAAATAAGCTAACCAAGATAACAATCTTTTTTAAAGCTCATGGCATGGAATCAGGGTGCCATGAACAGTTAACTAGATAATAGATAGAAATATAAATTGGCAAGGAAAGCACAGAGAACTATAAGCAATTGGCAACAAATGGTTAAAACTTAGAAAGGCCAAACTGAGTAAAAGCTTCAAAAGTTCGAACAACAAGGCTTATATCTTTCATTATACTATAAAGACTATTATGAGAATATTACCAACCTCCCAAAAATTTCACAGTTAGTTATGAAGGCAACGCCCTTGAGGTGCTTGAATAATCATAAGATAGATGATAAATTACTAAGGAACGATTTTGGACCTTGTAATCATCGTGCCTCTCGAAAAACATTTCCCCACGAAAGAGCGAAATGGATCGGAGCAATTCCAGTTCCAGTACCAAGCTGCAAAAAAAAAATGTATATCAAAAGTTACAATAAAACTTCTCATTCATTAATAAATCGTTTCAATTACAATACATGTTATAAGTTTATAACATAACAATGCAAAAAATGTACACTTTACACTAAAAAAAATTAGAAAAATTACAACTTTAAAAATAATCTAACATCATTTTTTATGGTAGAGTCTCGAGATCTGCAGTGGGTTACACAACATCAGCATGGAGAGATTATAGTCCAACAAGTAAACAATAAATTACCCAAACCAAATTGTCAACAAAAAGTGGAAGTAATTATGTTCTATACAATTGAAGAAAGAAAGAATAAAAAATTTCCAAGTATGCATTGGAGTTCCAAGAATAAAAAGAACATTAACTGAAATTCATATACCATATATTAACATCTGATCAAGCTTTTCTAGTATTTGAGGCAGTCCTAAAGTCAGAATGATGGAAAAGTAACATCTTTATTACATCTGCATTCTTCGTTCTTTATCCTTCACCAACAATAATTATATGAAATTAAACTTCGCAAATAATGATTGACAAGATTAGGCAACAAAAAAAATAGCAGAATACATAAAGTCTAAAGAGACAAAAAAATAGCATACCATCACAATCAGTAGTATTTCTCCAGCCCCTAATTCTTCAACTGCTTTTGCAAGCTCATATGGTCCAATTGGTCTACCTCTCGGCCTCCCTTCACCTGTGAAAAAGGTCGGTTTATGATTAACACAAAATACACAGATCATTACAATCACATCAACTTCTCAAGGCAACAATGTATAATTGAAAAGAACCCAAAGAATACAGTAAGGCCACCTATGCCGACAAATGGGAGAACTGCAGATGGAAATAACATAGAAATAAGAAATGAAAAAGTAGATACTAGATGAGATAACAAGTAGAGGTATGCGTATGCAAGCAGCAACTGATTAAGTCATAGTGAAAACTATATAAAAGGGAAAAAGAAGCACATACCAGTGCATATAAGAAGGTTCTAAATATGGTAATAGCAGCTCCGAAAGCATTGACCGGCTGCCAGGACTCCGGAAGAGGATGATAGAGGTGACGATGACAAAACTCTGTTTCATGGTGTTTCTAACACTAAACGTCAAGGAAGAGATCTCATCTAATGGCATATAAGAGACTTGATTATAGAGGTGATAAAACATACTTTCTCGACTACATTCATGTTTACATTTAACAGATACATACCTTCTTGCCTTCTAATTTTTCATATATGCGGTATGTCATAAATTAGTACTCTAAGAAAATAGAAAATTGTTCTTGAAAATGCGGTCATGAGACTAACTTACTTGCTAGACAACGTCCTGTAGCAAGAATCTAGAGCCATCAAAGAACAGGTTTGTAAGAGCTTTCTATCAACAACATGAACGTAATACAATATTAGTAGTTTAGGCTTATAGAAATCATATACATGTGCCATATGACTTCCCCTCTATTTTCTTCCGAATGTGATAGGAGCATCAGGCCCTATGAGCACAGCTGCAGCTCCTCTCGTTGGGTTAGCAGATCCATCGGCATATACTTGTTATAAAGAAAATAGAGTATAATGAGTGAGGAAGAAACCAAAACTAATGAAAGTAAAAATGTAGGAGTATCATAACCGTAGTGCGCTGTATGTACAAACAACGAGTTCATGACCTCCATCCCATGAACTACTCGTAACCCAATTGACACAATTGAGAAGTGCTACAGGAACACAGTTCCTCCATATCATGGAATTGGAGGAAGTTATTACAAGAAAAATAGGCACTTATAGCATGGAGTCTGAATTATCCTACGTTCATAAGAATAAACTTCGAACTCGACTTAACAAAACTAACTAAACAACAACTCCTATCAAATAAATAAATACCAGTACACAGAAAAAAATTAAAATCTCACCTACTTTAGAACCAATGAATTCTACCAAAAACTCAATTTTTTTCTCAAAACAAAACAACATCATCACATTCAAAAACATGAAAAATTTAAATTACACCAATGTATTATCCAAATTTAAATTACACCAAAAATATCAACTCCTTAAATTACTTTGTAGGAGTAAATGTTAGATATAATTTTCCCCAAAAATTTAAAATTAAAAACAAAAATCAACAATGAACATTCAACATTCAATAATTTAATAATAAAAAATCAAGTCAAGAAGTTAGCAAGATAACTTGTTAGAGGCTACTCCCAGCCTTCTTGACAGGGAGGCAGAGGTGGTGAGTATGGGATTGTTGCAACAAACATCAGAATTCCTCTCTTAGCTAAAACCCCCGAGCCTTCCCAAACTATTAACACGTCATTGTAACCAACCTTATTAACCTAATGAAAATATATCAAAATTAAAAAAAATTGAAAAACGCACCAAAATTGACCGATTTGAATCCATTTAGATATGAAAAAATAAAAAACATACCAAAATTAACAAATTTCAAAATTTTAAAGTTCGAAAAATCTCAACTCAGATCTGAGCAATTAACATTCAGATCTGAAAATGAGAAATTTAAAGGAAGAATAAATTGAAAAAATCACATATATACCTTCTTCAACATCTTCATTGAGTTATACAGAGATACCAATATTGTTGCGGTTGTTCTCCAAAATTATTCCATCTCGTTGGGTGGAAGACGTGGGTCGATGGGAAGGAGACGAGCTACTGGGCGATGGTGGAATTGACGAAGAGGGTGAGGTTGCGGACGATTAAAGACAATGGGCGATGGTGGATTGATTTGGGGTGTTGGAGAGATTAGGGGATAGAAGAGGCAGTAGGGTATGTAAGGTTGAAAATGAGGAGCGGGCTGGTTGAATTATGGGATAAGGCAATATTCACTTAGCCGACGCTCGTCGGGGCGCTGTCTAAGTGACCCTTAGACGGCGCTGCACGGGAGCGCCGTCTAAGTTCACTTAGACGACGTTTATTTTTTCTCTGTTGTCTAAGTGATGCTGTCTAAGCATAATTTTGTACTAGTGCTTTGAACTTTTCAAAGGCTTCACTCTTGTGCTTCATTAGATAGACATAGCCATAACGGCTAAGGTCATCCGTGAAGGTAATGAAGGAAGGAAAACCTCCTCTTGCAGGAGTGTTCATTGGACCACATACATCGGTATGTATTATCCCCAATAAATCACTTGCCCTTTCACTCGTTCCAGTGAAAGGTGATTTGGTCATCTTGCCTAAAAGGCATGATTCGCATTGGTCATATGATTCAAAATCAAGTGACTCAATAATCCCACTTTCGTGGAGTTTCTTGATGCGATTTTCATTTATATGACCAAGTCTGCAATGCCATAGGTAGGTAGGATTCAAGTCGTTAGGCTTGTTCCTTTTAATATTTACGTTATATACCTCATGATCCTCATCTAGTATGAAAAGGCCATTTTGGTTTGAAGTTTTTGCATAAAGTAAACCATCACGATTAATAGAACACATATTTCTTTCCATAAGGATGGTAAAACCATCATTGTTCAAAACAGATATGGAAATAATATTTCTAGAAATAGCGGGAATACAATATACATTATTTAAAACTAAGACCATCCCGGATGGTAGTTTTAAATCTATCTTGCCCACGGCAACTGCAGCAACCTTTGCTCCATTGCCCACCCGCAAGTCCACCTTGTTGGAATATCCCGGGGTTGCAAGACACAATGAACTACGATAATTCATATGTCTAGAAAACCCTAATTCGTTGATCGTTAGAACTTACACAATAAAACTAGCTCATAGAAGTATATGTTTAAAGATAGTGTATATGCTACAAATAACATATAGTAGAGTTGTGCTACAAAGATATACCTTTGAAGCGTGAGCGGAAGCGATGTAATCTCCAAATGCTTATCCCCACACCTTCCTCCTTGCTTTCTTCTTGAAGAAATTTCTATCACCAAGGTGATATGGAACTACTATGAAATAGTCCACACCAATACCTTAGATAGCAATAACACACACTTGGACTAGTGTGTGTTATTGAGGAGTATGTAGTCTAACTACTATAGTAAACTATAGAACAATTTCTATACTCTAACACTTAGAGTTTTGCTAGAGGGTTTGAAGATGAAGTGTGTGTTTGTTTTGTTCTCTAACAAGAGTTGTGTGATAACTTAGCTTGATTTCTACCCATTCTATATCATCTTATGATATAGAATAGATGATGAAACACATTATACACTAAACAAACACATTAACCATCCATATGGTTAATGCCTCTTGGTCCATGTAAGATTCTCTTACAAGAGTTCTTCCCAAGTCTTACAAAGCCTTCCCAAGGCATAAAGTAGCCACCAAGATGTCAACCATTCATGATGATGGAATTAATTAATCTTAATTAATTAATTAAATCATATCTTATTTAATTAATTCATTAATTAATTAAATCATTTCAATAAATGATAATATATATATATATATCTCACATATATATATATACATAAACCCCAAATGGTGTGTCCAGAACCAATTCCGGGCGCACCATCGGTTCAGTCGGGACACGATCTCGATCGAACCGAAATTCCTCAATATGGATCAAATCCCTTATTCACTTTCGGGTCACTACTCGAAAGTATCTTCGGTAATTGTTACGTGTGTGACCTCATAGCCCGAGTAACGAAGGCATCGGGATTCAACGTATAAGATCGTATACACGAATCCCGAAGATCATCGTGAGAGCCTAGTCTACCATTCGATGACCCCCGGCATTATCTCGGGTGAGACTACTGATAGTTCAGATAACTATCGGTTGTTGAACCGTATATATAGATGATATAGTTCACGGACACTAACTGAGGAAATTGACACATCAATTTCCAACACACCTCTCCCTTCCGAAGAGCTCTACTGTCCTGCAGTACCTGCATATTTCGACAAATATGAGAACCACATCCTGAGTCAAGTACCCAAGTAGAGTTATTAGAGGTGATAAAAGCTTCAATAACGAATATACCTGCCGGAAGAGTCCCACTCTTCTTGTCTTCGAGGTACTTCTTGCAGTTCCTCTTCCAGTGACCAGGTGTATAACAATAATGACACTGGTCAGTCCCTTTAGGACCTTTAGCCGGAGTTTTGGAAGTCTGGGCCTTGACTGTTTTCATAGATCCAGTCTTGGCCTTTCCCTTCCATTTCCCCTTGCCTTTCTTAAAGGCCTTCTTGTTCTGATTCATCAGAACAGAGGGAGTAGGGGTAGACCTCTTCCCACACTTCAACGCAGTATCAGCCGTGCTGATCATGTTATGCAACTCCGATAACGATTTATCGAAGTCATGCATGTTGAAGTTCATGACAAAGTTGCCAAATTTGTCAGGAAGGGAACGGAGGATTATGTCAACGGCCAAATCCATGGAAAACTGAGTTCCCAAAGACTCAAGTCTCTCGATGATCCCAATCATCTTGAGAACATGAGGACTGGCCTGTTGACCATTGGATAGTTTGCAATCCATGAGGGCACAAACAGCTTCGTACCGCTCATTTCTTGCCCGCTTCTGGAACATCTCTTTCAGTCTGCAGTACATGTCATATGCTGCCACATTTTCGAACTGAATCTGAAGATTCGGTTCCATGTTGGCTAGCATAAGACATTGGACATCCAATGCATCATCCACGTGTACATCATATGCACTACGTTCTAGCTCATCGGCATTATCTCCGGGTGGTGGAGGAAGTTCTTCCTTAAGAACATACTCGACTCTCTCGTGCTTGAGAATAATTCTCAAGTTACGAGACCAGTCGTTGAAGTTATTGCCATTGAGTTTACACTTCTCAAGTGTAGATCGGAGTGAATTTGAAGTTGATTTCTTAGCAGTTGCCATCTAAAACATGCGAGTATGAAACGACATTCAGTTTAATTTATATGTAAAACATACGATACAAGTAAAGCATGCTTGAAATAATAATACGAGTACCAACAACCCCTCGAAGTGTACAAGTATACCAAGACCCCACGGACTTGGGTATGAGCGGCACACGCAATCATCCTCATAGTCCAATCCATGGGTAAGTCCTACTAGACTATCATATATTAATCACCCAATGATTATATATGACTCTTGGCGTCTATCATTAGTCGTTTTATGACACTATAGACTTCCTTTGCCAAACGGGCCGGTTCGATGGGCTAACCTGTAGCCACGTTTTAAGTAACCTTACTTCACCATAAAGGGATGGATTACATTTGCCGGTTCGATGGGCTAACCTGTAGCGCATGTAATCCCATTGCCTCCTATTCCTATGAATCAAAGTGTCCATCTAGGAATGATCCACCCGAAACGTAGGAAAGTTTGACAACTTTGAACTTAAGGTTTGGCAAACACTTAATTATAACGTGGACGGGTTTAGATTAAACATGTAATCCATATTTCATGCATATCACATATACGTCAAGAAAATATAGGTAAACATGAAACATGACATGAATAATAAACACTTTAAAGGGACGTGATATGGCCTAAAGAACATTAAATAAAACTAGTCTAACTAGTTCTAAACTAAGTCCTTGGTCTCCGTCTTCTTGGACATCGCCATGCTCCAAGTCCGTCTCTTCATGTCTTGTTACATAATCAACTTTCGCATTAAATGGCACATGCGCCGCGAAAAGAAATAACAATACAAGAATGTAAAACGACACATGCGTCGTGTTTCAATATCAAGGACAGTACGCAGACTGTATTTCGAATAAATACTAGGCCATATCAAATCCCCATTCCATTCAGACTACAATTTATATATGCATAACACATTATACATAAATCACATAAACATGCTAGGAATGGAATGAAACACACAAGCAACACACAACTCACACACATACTCACATTCAAATAATGTGAACATAGTCATACATGCATATCATAACCTTTAGTTGTCCAACAACTAACTTAGCCAATTTTAAGAAGTTCTATCATAAGTTCAACATATTGAACTAATAACCCGATTTCATTCAAAGAGACTTAGCATAAGTTATATTTGTTAAGGTTTGAAATTCATAATAACTCAAACCTCAAACTTCCTTTCGATACTCAATTAATCAATTTAGTTAGTACCGATTGGATAAAATCAAAGTGCTCCCACTTACCTCCACAAGACTCGCCATAAGACGATCTTATGTTGGAAGAGCTAGATTTTGACATACATGCTAATTTTAAACTATTTTAAAATTCTCAAAGAATGTTTTGGACTTGTAAGATTATTTCCGGAATGAAAACAATCTCTAAGTCACCCATAACAAACCGAAACCGTCCATAAACATCAAATGAGTTTGGACTTAATCGATTTGTTTTTGTTTCGAAAACATAGGGCAAAAAATATTGTCCATCGTGAGCTCCATCGGGAGTTCACAACTCACGATGGATGCTCAGAGGAGGTTGCCATGCAAATTGCTTAGAGTTTGCATAGTATATTCCAGTATACTGGAATTCTCATAAACTAAGATTTTAGTTTACTGGAATTCGGGTTATTAGTTTTTTTTTTTTTTTTTTTTTTGCATATACTTATAGTTTGCATATACTTATAATTCACATATACTTTGCATATCGTATATACTTTGCATATCGTCTACCTCGTGAGTTCACAACTCACGATGGAGGCCACGATGGGAGGGTTCCGAAGACGAAACTTTGGCTATGGTTCATATATCGACATATATACTATATGGTACTACTTTAAGCACTTCTAGAACATGTTAAACGTGTAATATAGCTCTTGATACCACTGTAGACTATCATGGGGTTGCAAGACACAATGAAATACAGTAGTTCATATGTCATACAACCCTAATTCGTTGATCGTTATAACTTACACAATGAAACTAGCTCATAGAAGTATATGTTTAAAGGTAGTGTGAATATGCTACAAATAACATATAAAAGAGTAGTGCTACAAAGTTATACCTTAGAAGCGTGAGCGGAAGCTATGTCAATCTTTAAGCGCTTATCCCCACACCTTGCTCCTTTGCTTTCTCTTGGAGAAATGTCTATCACCAAGGTGATATGAAACTACTATGAAATAGTCCACACCAATACCTTAGATAGCAATAAGACACACTTGGACTAGTGTGTGTTATTGAGGAGTACGTAGTCTTTACTACTATAGCAAAAATGTAGAACTAGTTCTACACTCTACACTTAGAGTTTTGCTAGAGGGTTGAGGTTGAAGATGAAGTGTGTTTGTTTGTGTTCTTGTGTTCTCTAGCAAGAGATATGCAAGACTTAGATTGATATCTTCACATTCAATATCATCTTATGATATAGAATGGATGATGAAACATGTTGCACACTAAACAAACACATTAACCATCCATATGGTTAATGCCTCTTGGTCCATGGAAGATACTCTTACAAGAGTTCTTCCCAAGGGAGACAAAGCCTTCCCAAGGCATAAAGTAGCCACCAAGATGTCAACTCCTCATAATGATGAGATTAGTTAATTAATCTTAATTAATTAATTAAATCATATCTTGTTTAATTAATTCATTAATTAATTAAATCATTTAAATAAATGATAATATATAAATATATATCTCACATATATATATATATACATAAACCCTAAATATTGCGTCCGGAACTAATTCCGGGCGCACCATCGGTTCGGTCGGGACACGATCTCGATCGAACCGAAATTCCTCAATATGGATCAAATCCCTTATTCACTTTCGGGTCACTACTCGAAAGTATCTTCGGTAATTGTTATGTGTGTGACCTCATAGCCCGAGTAACGAAAGCATCGAGATTCAACGTATAAGACCGTATACTCGAATCCCGAAGATCATCGTGAGAGCCTAGTCTGCCATTCGATGACCCCCGGCATTATCTCGGGTGAGACTACTGATAGTTCAGATAACTATCGGTTGTTGAACCGTATATATAGATGATATAGTTCACGGGCACTAATTGAGGAAATTGACACATCAATTTCCAACAACTTGTTAGATGAGTTTGATTCTTTTTTTATTGTCTAAAACCAAACCAAACCTTTGAGTTAATCGGATAGCCTAGTTGAAAAGACTTTTGATAGTGATCAAAAAGATCCTTGATTCGATTCTTACCTCATCGCTAATTTACAAATAAAATAAAATAAAAACCAAGCCAAGCCTCACACATGAATACCATTCACACCCGCTCGTCATATGACGGGCATCACCGACTAGTAAGACTTCAAAAAAAAAATGATAACCGATGAAAATATAAACGCAAAGACATAATTGTGTTGGAATATCCCGGGGTTGCAAGACACAATGAACTACGATAGTTCATATGTCTAGAAAACCCTAATTCGTTGATCGTTAGAACTTACACAATAGAACTAGCTCATAGAAGTATATGTTTAAAGATAGTGTGAATATGCTACAACTAACATAATCAAAGAGTGTGGCTACAAAGATATACCTTTGAAGCGTGAGCGGAAGCGATATGATCTTCAAGTGCTTATCCCCACACCTTGCTCCTTGCTTTCTTCTTGAAGAAATTTCTATCACCAAGGTGATATGGAACTACTATGAAATAGTCCACACCAATACCTTAGATAGCAATAAGACACACTTGGACTAGTGTGTGTTATTAAGGAGTGTGTAGTCTAACTACTATAGCAAACTATAGAACAATTTCTATACTCTAACACTTAGAGTTTTGCTAGAGGGTTTGAAGATGAAGTGTGTGTGTTTGTTTTTGTTCTCTAACAAGAGTTGTGTGATACTTAGATTGATTCTCTACCCATTCTATATCATCTTATGATATATAATGGATGATGAAACACATTATACACTAAACAAACACATTAACCATCCATATGGTTAATGCCTCTTGGTCTATGGAAGATTCTCTTACAAGAGTTCTTCCCAAGACTTACAAAGCCTTCCCAAGGCATAAAGTAGCCACCAAGATGTCAACCATTCATGATGATGGAATTAATTAATCTTAATTAATTAATTAAATCATATCTTATTTAATTAATTCATTAATTAATTAAATCATTTCAATAAATGATAATATATATATATATATATCTCACATATATATATATATACATAAACCCCAAATGGTGTGTCCGGAACCAATTCCGGGCGCACCATCGGTTCGGTCGGGACACGATCTCGATCGAACCGAAATTCCTCAATATGGATCAAATCCCTTATTTTCTTTCGGGTCATTACTCGAAAGTATCTTCGGTAATTGTTACGTGTGTGACCTCATAGCCCGAGTAACGAAGGCATCGGGATTCAACGTATAAGACCGTATACACGAATCCCGAAGATCATCGTGAGAGCCTAGTCTACCATTCGATGACCCCCGGCATTATCTCGGGTGAGACTACTGATAGTTCAGATAACTATCGGTTGTTGAACCGTATATATAGATGATATAGTTCACGGGCACTAATTGAGGAAATTGACACATCAATTTCCAACACTCCCACTTGCCCTTGGACTATTACCAATGTCTTGGATGTACACTTGCATCCTTGTCACATAATTCCCTTTGTCCTCGGTTTTCGTCATAGGCTAAAGCAAGAAAGCGTGTCGCCAACTCCTATGACATAATTTCTCGGAACACGAGATAGTCTCACTCCCGTTCTTAACGGGTGAATTCATAAGTAAGACTCACTCTCCGAGTGGCCAGAAAAACCTTCCCTGTATACCAGGGTGGACAAAGACCCTACCAATGCATCACCGATCATCTCACCACTAGATTCACATAAGACCCAACGTACCCCATTACCACCAGTAACGGATGGGTCCGGAAGTAGTCAAAGCCTCATGCTCACGTAGCATGAGAATGATATGCATGTAGGTCTCAGAACCTCTATCATATGGCTCGTGTGAAATATAGGACACAAGATCTCTTCTATAATTTCACAACGGTCACTGTCCAGTACCATGTCAAGACTCTCTTGACAATGAACCCATGTAATGATTTGGACCATCCTTTTGACTTAAGAAACAAAGTCAAACGAATCATTACACACTAGTTTGGTTTTGTCCGTTCCCAAAACGCCGGGACATACCACTAGGGACAATGTAATCACCATAGTTCTTGTCTTGAAAAAGGGGTTCCTTAGCCAATACACTTATTGGCTCCTCTTCAAGAACTCGTGATTACATGGGAATTAAAATATTTATCATACAACTATGATTAAATATTCAATTGTTTATTCAAGTGCTATAAAAGAATAGGCAATCAATTAAACAAGAAGTAATACTTTTATTCAACAATAAGAGTTTTACGAAAGTATACTTCATACATATAAATCAAATAAACTGAAATAAAGCTCCCACTAAGACTAAGACCACTCAGACCTAAGTCTAAGTCCAATAGCTGAAGTATGGAACTCATGTTTGGTCTGAGGCAATGGTTTAGTCAAGGGATCAGCTGCGTTGTCGTCTGTATCTACTTTGGATACTTTGATGTCACCTCTCTGGAACATTTCACGGACGAGGTGATACTTCCTGAGGACATGCTTGGACTTATGATGAGCCCTGGGTTCCTTAGCCTGTGCTATGGCTCCAGTGTTATCACATAACAACTCAATTGGACCATCAGCGCTAGGAACTACCCCAAGCTCAGTCATAAACTTCTTAAGCCAACATGCCTCCTTGGCTGCTTCAGAAGCTGCAATGTACTCGGCCTCCGTAGTAGAATCTGCAACTGTGTCCTGCTTGGAACTCTTCCAACAGATGGCTCCACCGTTCCGGCAGAATACAAACCCGGTTTGAGAACGAAAATCGTCTCGATCGGTTTGGAAACTAGCATCGGTGAAACCTTTTGCAATCAACTCCTCATCTCCGCCATATACCAGAAACATATCCTTAGTCCTTCTCAAGTACTTAAGGATAGATTTCACAGCGGTCCAATGGTTGTTGCCTGGGTTCGCTTGATATCGGCTGGTCAGACTCAGAGCGTACGATACGTCTGGTCTAGTGCACAACATGGCATACATGATAGATCCTATGGCTGAAGCATACGGGACTCTACTCATGTTCTCCTTCTCGACGTCAGTGGTGGGGCACTGACTTTTGCCGAGAATAGTGCCAGTTGTCATAGGCGGTATTCCCTTTTTGGAATCGATCATATCGAATCGTCTCAGAACCTTATCAATATGAGTGTCCTGTCTCAGGCCAATCAACCTATTGGCTCGATCCCGATATATCTTGATTCCAAGGATATACTGCGCCTCTCCTAAGTCCTTCATCGAGAAACACTTACACAACCATCTCTTGACTGACTCAAGGAGTGGTTTGTTGTTTCCAATGATCAGTATGTCATCTACATACAGGACTATAAATGCAATGTGGCTCCCACTTACCTTCTTGTATACACAAGCATCCTTCTCATTCTGAATGAAGCCAAATTCTTTAATTGCTTCATTGACTCGGAGGTTCCAACTGCGAGAAGCTTGCTTGAGTCCATAAATGGATCTCTGAAGCTTACATACCTTCTTAGGTCCTTTTGGACATGTAAAGCCTGGAGGTTGTGTCATGTACACATCCTCCTCAAGGTTTCCATTAAGGAAAGCGGTCTTTACATCCATTTGCCATATCTCATAGTCATAATATGCGGCAATGGCTAAGAGGATCCGAATAGACTTGAACATGACTACCGGTGAGTAGGTTTCATCATAGTCAATACCATGAATTTGTTTGAAACCCTTCGCCACTAGTCTAGCCTTATAAACATGGACATTTCCATCTTTATCAAGCTTTTTCTTAAAGACCCACTTACACTCGATAGGTCTAGCACCTTCGGGTAAGTGAACCAATGTCCAGACATCATTCTGGTACATAGAGTCTATCTCGGATTTCATGGCTTCAAGCCATGACTCGCTATCTGGCCCTTTCATTGCGGCTCCATAAGTATAAGGCTCGTCGTCTTCTATCAAGAAGGATTCCCCATACCATCTATCGGGAACATGACGAGTCCTACTGGATTTCCTAAGGGTCGGTACTTCTTCAGGAGTTTCATCTACCGTGGATCTAGGGTCCAAGATAGGATCCATCATGAATGGAGGATCTACTTCCTGAAGTGAGTCTGCCGAGTTCGTTAACTCGACTTGCTCATTTGATGAGACACTTGGGTTCAATAACCCATCTCTCTCATTCAATGAGTTTCTTGAGTTCGACAACTCAACTTGCTCATTAAACGTGTCGAATGAGTTCATTAACTCATTCGGCTCATCATCTTGAACTTCTTCAAGTTGTACCGTATTTTTGACATTTCCTGATAAGAACTCTTTCTCAAGGAAATGTGCTGTGTTAGCCACGAAAATCTTATTTTCTGGCTTAAGGTAGAAATAATACCCTTTGGTTTCCTTTGGATAACCAATGAAATGGCACAAGTCAGCCTTTGGGCCTAGCTTGTCTACGTTCAATTTCTTGACGTAGGCCAAGCAACCCCAAACCCTGAGGAAGCTAATCTTGGGACGTTTCCCAAACCACATCTCATATGGTACTTTCTCAGCTGACTTGGTTGGACAATTATTTAAGGTAAGTGCGGCAGTTTGCAACGCGTAACCCCAGAAGCTGACATGTAGGTCGGTTCGACTCATCATGGATCGCAAACTGTCTAACAGAGTGCGATTCCTCCTTTCGGACAAACCATTATGCTGTGGTGTTCCGGCCGGTGTGAGTTGTGAAACAATTCCACAATCTCTAAGATGAGCGTCAAACTCGTGGCTCATATATTCGCCTCCTCGATCGGATCGAAGAGTCTTAATAGTCTTGCCGAGTTGATTCTCTACTTCATTTTGGAATTCTTTGAACTTTTCAAAGGCTTCACTCTTGTGCTTCATTAGATAGACATAGCCATAACGGCTAAAGTCATCCGTGAAGGTAATGAAGTAGGGAAAACCACCTCTTGCAGGAGTGTTCATTGGACCACATACATCGTTATGTAATATCCCCAATAAATCACTTGCCCTTTCACTCGTTCCAGTGAAAGGTGATTTGGTCATCTTGCCCAAAAGGCATGATTCGCATTGGTCATATGATTCAAAATCAAGTGACTCAATAATTCCACTTTCGTGGAGTTTCTTGATGCGATTTTCATTTATATGACCAAGTCTGCAATGCCATAGGTAGGTAGGATTCAAGTCGTTAGGCTTGTTCCTTTTAATATTTACATTATATACCTCATGGTCCTCATCTAGTATGAAAAGACCATTTTGGTTTGAAGCTTTTGTATAAAGTAAACCATCACGATTAGTAGAACATATATTCCTTTCCATAAGGATGGTAAAACCATCATTGTTCAAAACAGATATGGAAATAATATTTTTAGAAATAGTAGGAATACAATATACATTATTTAAAACTAAGACCATCCCGGATGGTAGTTTTAAATCTATCTTGCCCACGGCAACTGCAGCAACCTTTGCTCCATTGCCTACCCGCAAGTCCACCTCTCCCTTCCGAAGGGCTCTACTGTCATGTAGTACCTGCATATTTCGACAAATATGAGAACCACATCCTGAGTCAAGTACCCAAGTAGAGTTATTGGAGGTGATGAAAGCTTCAATAACGAATATACCTGTCGGAAGAGTCCCACTCTTCTTATCTTCGAGGTACTTCTTGCAGTTCCTCTTCCAGTGCCCAGGTGTATTACAATAATGACACTGGTCAGTCCCCTTAGGACCTTTACCCGGAGTTTTGGAAGTCTGGGCCTTGACTGTTCCAGCCTTGGCCTTTCCCTTCCATTTCCCCTTCCAGAACAGAGGGAGTAGGGGTAGAGCTCTTCCCACCCTTCAACGCAGTATCAGTCGTGCTGATCATGTTATGCAACTCCGACAACGACTTATCGAAGTCATGCATGTTGAAGTTCATGACAAAGTTACCAAACTTGTCAGGAAGGGAACGGAGGATTATGTCAACAGCAAAATCCTTGGAAAACTGAGTTCCCAAAGACTCAAGTCTCTCGATGATCCCAATCATCTTGAGAACATGAGGACTGGCCTGTTGACCATTGGATAGTTTGCAATCCATGAGGGCACAAACAGCTTCGTACCGCTCACTTCTTGCCCGCTTCTGGAACATCTGTTCCAGTCTGCAGTACATGTCATATGCTGCCACATTTTCGAACTGAATCTGAAGATTCGGTTCCATGTTGGCCAGCATGAGACATTGGACATCCAATGCATCGTCCACGTGTACATCATATGCACCACGTTCTAGCTCATCGGCATCCTCATGGGGTGGAGGAGGAAGTTCTTCCTTAAGAACATATTCGACTCTCTCGTGCTTGAGAACGATTCTCAAGTTACGAGACCAGTCGTTGAAGTTATTGCCATTGAGTTTACACTTCTCAAGTGTAGATCGGAGTGAGTTTGAAGTTGATTTCTTAGCAGTTGACATCTAAAACATGCGAGTATGAAACGACGTTCAGTTTAATTTATATGTAACACATACGATACAAGTAAAGCATGCTTGAAACAATAATACGAGTACCAACAACCCCTCGAAGTGTACAAGTATACCAAGACCCCACGGACTTGGGTATGAGCGGCACACGCAATCATCCTCATAGTCCAATCCATGGGTAAGTTCTACTAGACTATCATATATCAATCATCCAATGATTATATATGACTCTTGGCGTCTATCACTAGTCGTTTTAAGACACTATAGACTTCCTTTGCCAAACGGGCCGGTTCGATGGGCTAACCTGTAGCCACGTTTTAAGCAACCTTAGTTCACCAATGGGCTAACCTGTAGCGCATGTAATCCCATTGCCTCCTATTCCTATGAATCAAAGTGCCCATCTAGGGATGATCCACCCGAAACGTAGGAAAGTTTGACAACTTTGAACTTAGGTTTGGCAAACACTTAATTATTACGTGGAGGGATTTAGATTAAACATGTAATCCACATTTCATGCATATCACATAAGGTATGCATATACTTCAAGAAAATATATGTAAGCATGAAACATGGCATGAATAATAAACACTTTAAAGGGCCGTGATATGGCCTAAAAGACATTAAATAAAACTAGTCTAACTAGTTCTAAACTAAGTCCTTGGTCTCCGTCTTCTTGGACATCGTCATGCTCCAAGTCCATCTCTTCATGTCTTGTTACATAATCAACTTTCGCATTAAATGGCACATGCGCCGCGAAAAAGAAATAACAATACAATAATTTAAAACGACACATACGTCGTATTTCAATATCAAGGACAGTACGCAGACTGTATTTCGAATAAATACTAGGCCATATCAAATCCCCATTCCATTCAGACTACAGTTTATATATGTATAACACATTATACATAAAACACATAAACATGCTAGGAATGGAATAAAACACACAAGCAACACACAACTCACACACATACTCACATTTAAATAATGTGAATCATAGTCATATATGCATATCATAACCTTTAGTTGTCCAACAACTAACATAGCCAATTATCGGAAGTTTTACCATAAGTTCAACATTTTGAACTAATAACCCAATTACATTCAAAGAGACTTAGCATAAGTTTAAGGTTTGAAATTCATAATAATTCAAACCACAAACTTCCTTTCGATACTCAATTAAACAATTTAATTAGTACCGATAGGATAAAATCAACACTTTGACATACATGCTAATTTTAAACTATTTTAAACTTCTCAAAGAATGTTTTGGACTTATAAGATTATTTCCAAAACAATCTCTAAATCACCCATAACAAACCGAAAACGTCCATAATCATCAAATGACTTTGGACTTAATCGATTTGTTTTGTTTCGAAATCATCAAATGACTTTGGACGTGCATCGACGCGTCCAGGGGGGCCGAACCAGACTTCGGGCTAAGGCGTTCCGTATCCAGGGAAAGCCGAGGGTGCACGTTCCAGTGGAGCCGTGTCCTTGGCTTGCCTGAACTTACGCGGAACTTAGGTTTTGTCGGGGAGGGTTTTCCGAATACGAAAATCGGCTACGGTTCATATATCGACATATATACTATATGGTACTACTTTAAACACTTCTAGAACATGTTAAACGTGTAATATAGCTCATGATACCATGTTGGAATATCCCGGGGTTGCAAGACACAATGAACTACGATAGTTCATATGTCTAGAAAACCCTAATTCGTTGATCGTTAGAACTTACACAATAGAACTAGCTCATAGAAGTATATGTTTAAAGATAGTGTGAATATGCTACAACTAACATAATCAAAGAGTGTGGCTACAAAGATATACCTTTGAAGCGTGAGCGGAAGCGATATGATCTTCAAGTGCTTATCCCCACACCTTGCTCCTTGCTTTCTTCTTGAAGAAATTTCTATCACCAAGGTGATATGGAACTACTATGAAATACTCCACACCAATACCTTAGATAGCAATAAGAAACACTTGGACTAGTGTGTGTTATTGAGGAGTGTGTAGTCTAACTACTATAGCAAACTATAGAACAATTTCTATACTCTAACACTTAGAGTTTTGCTAGAGGGTTTGAAGATGAAGTGTGTGTTTGTTTTTGTTCTCTAACAAGAGTTGTGTGATACTTAGCTTGATTCTCTACCCATTCTATATCATCTTATGATATATAATGGATGATGAAACACATTATACACTAAACAAACACATTAACCATCCATATGGTTAATGCCTCTTGGTCCATGGAAGATTCTCTTACAAGAGTTCTTCCCAAGACTTACAAAGCCTTCCCAAGGCATAAAGTAGCCACCAAGATGTCAACCATTCATGATGATGGAATTAATTAATCTTAATTAATTAATTAAATCATATCTTATTTAATTAATTCATTAATTAATTAAATCATTTCAATAAATGATAATATATATATATATATCTCACATATATATATATACATAAACCCCAAATGGTGTGTCCGGAACCAATTCCGGGCGCACCATCGGTTCGGTCGGGACACGATCTCGATCGAACCGAAATTCCTCAATATGGATCAAATCCCTTATTCACTTTCGGGTCATTACTCGAAAGTATCTTCGGTAATTGTTACGTGTGTGACCTCATAGCCCGAGTAACGAAGGCATCGGGATTCAACGTATAAGACCGTATACACGAATCCCGAAGATCATCGTGAGAGCCTAGTCTACCATTCGATGACCCCCGGCATTATCTCGGGTGAGACTACTGATAGTTCAGATAACTATCGGTTGTTGAACCGTATATATAGATGATATAGTTCACGGGCACTAATTGAGGAAATTGACACATCAATTTCCAACAAATTGCACAACAGGGTAACTAGCAATAAATGGATAGGATCCACAAATAGCAGATGTGTGATCCCACAAAAAGTTTTACCCCCAAATACAATTCACCTACTCGATCTTCGTGCAAACCAATCACTCCTCTGCCGAGTCAATAATGATTTATGTTTGTTTAGTCGAACACTCATTTTAAAAAATTGTTATATATGTATATAAAAGTTAATGTTATAATTGATATTTAAATTTATATTTTTGTATATTATGTGTATATTTGGATCAAATGAATCAGATAAAAAGTAATTTATTAAAATTATAATAAGGGAAGAAAATTAAAGAAAATCAGTGACAATATATATTTATTGTTATTTGGATAGCCTAATTTTGAGCTAGGAAATTAGTAATGAATATAGTTAAAATATAAGAAATTTCTGGAGGGATTTTTTTCCGGAATCATTCCGTACTACAAAATTGGATCTTTGGATGAAAATGAACAGATGAGATTGAAATTCAAACTAATTCAGATTTAATCATAATTACCTCACTATCTCTTCTTCACTTCTTCACATTTTTTATTCGCACCTGGAACTCGCCGAACGGACCTCACCGCTTTTGTCGACGTCGAAGCCATTCTCATACGTATCACCTCCATCTCATTTATCTCCACAAAGTGTCCATCTTTGTTCATAAGCATTTATATATTGTTTGTTCCAATAGAACTGATTTTAATCGGCTTTGGTTAAAAATTAGTTGGAGAATTGATGGATTTCTTATGAGAATTTTTAAATGGAAACCTCACTTCTCTGCCTTAAAGGAATCGTCAATAACTCATGTTTGGGTACGGTTTGAAGGTCTTCCGTTATATACGTTCGATCAGTTACCATTGCTAAATCTATTGATTGCTATTGGAAACCTATTTGTATTGATCATAGAAACTTGAATGGTTCCATGTTAAATTTAGCTCGAGTTTGCGTTGAACTTGATGTCTTGAAACCTGCCATTGATCTTATTAAAGTGGGCTTTGTGCATACTGAAACAAAGTTTCTTGTTGAGGAGGTTTTGGGGAAGGTTTTTTATGATGATGTACCTGCATATTGCTGCTCTTGTTGGCATATTGGTCACACTCAAGAATTATGCAACAGATCCTCAGATCCCAATCCTAACCAAAGGTCAGGAAAGGAAGTGGCTGAGATTGTCTTGGCTGCACCTATAAAGGAGAGGGGGCCAAGTAAATCTCGTCGACGCTTTTGGAGTAGAATTAAGAAGACATGGGTTCATAATATTGTCGTGGAGGATCATTTCAAGGTGGCTGCCAAATAAACTGATTGCTTGCATTACGCGAAGGAGGCTAACAGGTTTGCTGCCTTGGTTGATGATAGTAACCATGAGATAAGCTTACTGTGGATTCCACAAGTTATAAACGACAATGGAAAGGTGCAACACATGGCCATATTTTATGCAGATCAACAGGCAACTCACTTGGACAACATTGCTACCACAATTGATGATTTAGTGAACAGATTTGTCAAATTCTCTTACACCCATCTACTTTAATGTCATTTGTAAAATTCCAGTACGAATAAAAAATGTGAAGAAGGGAAGAAGAGTGAAGAAGAGATTGTGAGGTAACTACGGTTAAATCTGAATTAGTTTAATCTCGATCTCAACCTTTCATTTTCATCTAAGGGTCCAATTTTGTAGTCCGGAATGGTTCCGGAAAAAAGCCCTCTGGTATATAAGAAATTTCCTAAAATATTCTCTCTCCGTTTTTTTTATATGTCTTTTTAGCATTTGCTTTTGTTGTTCTTTTTTATATAATGTTGTAGGAAACCAATGCAATATTTGGTCAACATTTCCCCTTAGACACCTATTGACATTCAAAGTCTAGTAAGTATATCTTGAAAAAGAAGAAATTATACATTCATGTAATTATTGATGAGTTATTAATTAGGGGCTAAAATGACATATATAAAAAATGGAGGAAGTATTATTCTCCTCCATTCTCCTAAGATTTGTGAGAGATAGAATTAAGGAAGACGATGGATAATGAGAGGTGAACTAATGGTAATAATTTCCCCTATTGTAGAAATCAATTAATTTCCCAAGTACTTGAATATTAAATTCACCTCCATTTTCTTAAACAAACAACATACCATAAGTGTTCTAAACACTCACTAAAAAATTATGTCGACAACTCAATAAGCTCATGAAATCTATCAAAGCTTCCAACCAAAAAGTAATTGTTGACATTTAGATTTGTAATGTATTTCCTATCGCATGAGTATTTGTAACTTCTATCGTCTGGAAAAAAAAAAAAAAAAAAATCTAACACTATGTTAGTTAGAAACTTGTTATACTCATTATTTTTGATATCATGATATTTAGATTTTTTCTAGAATGTAGCACTGGGTTAAAAAGTCAATAAAGAAAAATAAGCCAAGACATCTTGCCCTAGTGGCAAGTATGCTGACACCTCTAGCGGAGGTCTCGGGTTCGAGCCCTCTTGCTAGCAAAGAAAATGGTTAGAGAGATTATTTCTCTCACTAGTTTGATGCTAGTCGTCTCTTTCCTTGAATATACGAATTTACAAATTGTATTGATGTTTTATGATTGTAATGTATTATTTGTATTAATAAAATCAAAGGGTACCATCTTTTTTTTTTAAATAAGGAAAAATAATTAACAATTAGTTTACATTTAAAATTTGATAAGGTAACATTTTTTAAATATATTACCTTGTATTATATATTGAATTTTATTTTTTATATTTAGTGCTTAAAATGTGCCCTTAAAAGAGTTAATCGAATAGCTTAGTGGAAGAGGCTCTTGCTAGTGGGCGGAAGATTCTCGGTTCGAAACCCACCTCACGAAAAAGACATGTTCCCTTAAAACACATTCTTAAAAACTCTTATTTTTATAATGTCATTGCTAATTTACAAAAACAAAAAATTATATCAGGTTCGAACATCACTATAAAAGAGTATGTAGGTTCACACTTCACACCAAAATAGTGTTTTATTATGATATGAAATTACTATCTTGTCCTCAACTTAACTTTTTTACCTACTATATTCTTAAGTAGAGGGAAAGCAAAATAGTAATTTCGCTAATAAAAACTACGGTTTTGGTGTGTATAACAGATCAAGTAGATTCGCCCTTGCCCACCCCAACTACCACCACCCCACCCCCACCCCCACCCCACCCCCACCCCAGGCCCCAACCCCCCCCTAAAGAAACCAAAACCCAGAAGCTCCTTACATTTCCTTCATACTCACTCACAACACAACGCACTCCATTTTCACGCCAATCTCGCGTTTTTCATGTGAATTTGCCCCCCACCCCCACCCCCACCCCCACCCTACCCCCCACACGTAGAAAAGGGAGGTTTATACTTGAGAAAGTAGCAACTGGAAAGTCAAAATCCAATCTACAAAATTGGCAGTTGTGATAATAGGTGTTTGTTTGTATGTATGTATTGAATACAAATTGTAGTGTTTTGATTTGGTATAATCTAAGTTAATTTGGTAACTAAAGTATACCAATGATGAAGCCCGAAGCTAGACGAGGTGAAGCTACTCATCCTGTACCTACATTTGATCTTAAGAGGTATATGTGTTGAAATTGTGTGGAAATTGTGTCTATGTATTCATTTAATTATTGTTATTTAGATTATTGATAACGATTTTATCAGTTCCCTGAAAGTTCGAATTATTCTAGGTGAAATGTTAATTTGGATCACTTCTATTCGTGTTCGGTGATTCCTGATCAGATTTTCAAGTTGGAATGTGATAACTTGACTAATTTAAACGAGAGTGTGGGACTACTTTTTGTATTTTGCGAAGTTGTTGATTGGAGTCTTTCGGAAACTTGGCCATATATAACCTTGAAGGGATATGCTTATTTTAGTGATCAGTTAAAATTCAATTGTGAGCGTGCTATAAGTTCAAGTTTTCTTCGTTTGAGCTGAAATTGAGGGTTTGTTGTGGTACTGATTTTGTCTTGGATATCGTGATGGCAGGGATGTGTATGGGTTTGCTGTGAGACCTCAGCATGCACATAGGTACCGAGAATATGCTAGTATATATAAGGTTGGTTTTCTTTGTGTTTTGTATCACCTCCTCTGATATATACGTTCTGTTGTTCTGTTTACTTAGCTGCTTAATATGTGAAGAATGTTTGTAAGTAATACTGAATAATAAATATACCGTCGTGGGATGGAGATTATGTTGGAAGCAAACGTAATAGAGATTATAATCTTAGTAATCATGCTTATTTTGGTGATGGGTTCAACTATATCTCAGGAAGAAGAGGAGGAACGATCAGATAGGTGGAAGGTCTTCTTGAAAAGGCAAGCAGAATCTGCTCGGTCGCAGCTTAATGGGTTGTCCACTGATGAGAAAGGCACCCTGATGCAGGCTGAAGCTGATACTAAAATATCAGATAGTAATTCTAAGAATGATGGTGAAGCTGACAAGATTGCTGATGAAAACTTCGGCACAGATGATATAAATGGTAACGTTTCTGATAATGAAGACATACCTCCAGTGCCCCGACCCCAGACTCATGGGGTCCAAATGTGGACTGATATCAGATCCTCACTTAGTTCCATCGAGAATATGATGAGTTCCCGCATAAAAAGGAAGTCTAATGCGGCTAAAGAACAACAAAATGTTCTGATAAAAAAGGATGAGCCTCCTATTGAAGGTCGACCTGCAAAGGGAGCATCAGATGAGGATACGGATGAAGAGTTCTATGATTTGGAGAAAACTGAGTCAGATGCCATTCCTGATGTCTCATTAACTGACGCTGGGATATCACATGTCATGGGTGCGGTAGAGCCATTACCTCTTTGGAAGGAAGAATTGGAATTCCTTGTTCAAGGAGGAGTACCAATGTCTTTGAGAGGAGAGGTAGGATGATCTTTTGCTTCTTTCACAAAACCCATCTTTTATATCTCTTCTTCAATAAATTTATAGTGTATGCATATTCAAACGTGTGGTTACAGCTATGGCAAGCCTTTGTTGGTGTAAAAGCGCGTAGAGTGGAAAAATATTACGAAGGTTTATTATCTTCTGATACCGAATCTGTTGCCAATGGGGAGCACAAGATCAAGGATCTAGAGGCTGACATGGACACTCCGCATGTACCTGAGAAATGGAAATCTCAAATTGAGAAGGTAGTGGACATGCAACTCTTTTTATAGTTCACATATTTATTGCACTAGTAGGATTAATGCATATGCCCATGTATCTGAGCCGAGAAGTTTACCTTTCTAGGATTTACCTAGAACGTTTCCTGGCCATCCTGCTCTCGATGACAATGGTAGAAATTCCTTAAGGCGTGTACTTACAGCCTATGCCCGTCATAATCCTTCTGTTGGTTACTGCCAGGTACTCTCTTATCCTTGAGCTCCTCTTTCGTTGGTATCGTGGGCTATGGAGAAATACATATAGTTATTGAAGCCTTAAAATTTATTACCATTCTAAAACTGCAGTAGATATTGGAGATTATAGAATCCTATGGCCTTTCAGTACTGCCACTGAAGTTGAAGCTGCTAGGTGGATGACTTTAATTGTTTAGATAGATTTCTTATGCAGTTTCTTTATTCGGTGGTACACCTGGAAAAATTCATCTAATTCAGATAAATTTCTTGCTCATATAACTCCAACACTCAAATATGTTATTTGTTCTGGTGGGCTTAAATTTTCTATTGTGATTGCTTTCATTTCTTTCCTATTATCCTTTGATCTGAAATAGTCTGCTCGAATCCCTTACATTAGCTTTTGTACAACTGATGCTCTAAGCCCATGTGCTTTGTGCAGGCCATGAATTTTTTTGCTGGGCTCTTATTACTACTGATGCCAGAAGAAAATGCATTTTGGTGGGTCTTAAGTTTCCCTACTATATTTTCATTTACTGATAGATACCTTGACTCTTGAGCCTTTGCTTTTAAACTTATCATTCATGGATGACCTTATAGTGTGTTGAGTACTTTTCTTGTTCCTCCTTGTCTCTGTCCAACAAAATTACCGCAAACTATTTCATAAATCATAATCATCATAGAGTTCTAAAATGCCAATTTTTCAGGACTCTTTTGGGCATTCTGGATGACTATTTTGATGGATATTATTCGGAAGAAATGATAGAGTCTCAGGTATACTCTCAGTAATAAAGTTTTCTCATTGCTTTGACCTACTGGTATTATCAAATATCATATTATCGAATATCATATAGACATATACTGGTTTACATCGACTATGTGGTACTGATTTCTATTGTTACATATGAGGAAATATGGCTCACAACAATAGACTTAAGTTGTTACATTTTTTTTATCAGGTTGATCAACTTGTTCTAGAGGAGTTGGTGCGCGAAAAATTCCCAAAATTGGGTTTGTTACTCTCTGCATTTACTACTCTGTTTCCATGCTTTTTCCTTCTATTTTTTTTTTTTACTATTGTTGACAACACATTTTTATGTGTTCCGGGTTAGTTCAAGTAATATAGTAGAAAAAGTAAGAGTATTGTCTCACGAATCCCAATTTATTGATTAAGCATCGTCAATTAACCAAAACAATAATTAATGATGTAAATTTACTAAAATAGTAAAGTAAAACTAACTAGAAAGCAAATTCAATAATAATTAAGAATAATAATGCATAAGCGACCCAAGACACATGAATTCATTGAAACATCATACTAATTAACTACGAGATTATTTATGAATATATAACAAAAGCTTTGTCAACAATTGATGTCACTTCTCAGTAAACACCAATTAGATTCCCTAAGAAGCTAACTGTATCTTCATGATAGTTTAGAATATGAGAAAATGTTAATAACATAAGCTTATTAAATTGCACATGACACTATCTATATATCACTATGGTAAGTGAAACATGTGTTGTAATTGTTCTTCGTAAGTGACATTTCTATCTCTGTTAATCAATCAATTAGAATTATAAATTAAACGGTAAATAAATCTGAAAGAAAATAAATATTCAAATCCAACTACATCGTCCTGACTAACAATAAATTAGTTCAGAATGAAAGCGATAATCGATAAAGAATTAAAATTACTAGAAGACATCTGAAATAATAAAATAGAGTGTTGAAGAAAATCCGTCTGGCTCTTCTGTGTGCAGAAACTCCCCCTACTTATGCATGGAAGAGTCTTATTTCTAGATAGTTTGGAATTATCTAGGTTTTCTCTGGTGGGCTTCTAGACATTGTTGGCCCTAACATCGAATGCTTCATTAAAATTACATTGGGCTCGTCGGGAACTTCATGTTTTTCCATGTAAATTAATTAAGGATCAAGATTCCTTCAATTTATTCAATAATTCCCTACAACCAACATTAGTTGAAAACAAGTTCAAATCATATGAAATTAAGGTCATGTAGCATTATAATATAGTCCCTCCGTCCCTAAAAGATTGTCACATTTTGACTTTTGTTAGTCAAACATTACAAAATTTGATCATGAATTTCAATTAAATGATAAGAAATAATATAGTCTTGTGGGACCTTGTTAGATTCGTCTCAATATATATTTTTGAAATATTAACTTTTTATATTTTTTTCGCATGTAGGATAATAGATATTTATGTTTTAAATCGTGTTTTGTTGACCTCCAAAAGTCAAAATATGACAATCTTTTAGGGACGGAGGGAGTAATAAATTAAGCTATAAAAATGATATATATATGTAACACTTATCAATTGCCAAAGTTAAATGTTTGGGCTATATGGATTATGCAGTCAACCACCTGGATTACTTGGGAGTGCAAGTGGCTTGGGTTACTGGACCATGGTTCCTTTCAATATTTATGAATGTTCTTCCATGGGAAAGTGGTCAGCTATCTTCTTCACCACTCAATTGTTTTATTCAAATGCATATTTGCCTGACTATGCCTTTTTCTAACTCTGCTTATTCTTCAGTTCTGAGACTGTGGGATGTGCTTCTCTTAGAAGGAAATCGTGTAATGCTATTTAGGACTGCACTAGCATTGATGGAACTGTATGGTACTATTTCATTTAATTAATATCCGTTTAACTTCTATTCCTGCAGTTATTTTATTAGTCTGAATTCTCGTGAGATGTACATCTGGAGACTTATTCTCTTTCAGTAATTTTCTAGGACCTGCACTAGTTACAACTAAGGATGCTGGGGATGCAATCACACTTTTGCAGTCATTGACGGGCTCAACTTTTGATAGCAGTCAACTTGTTTTGACAGCCTGTATGGCCTTCCAAAATGTTAAAGAACCCTGTTTAGAGGAATTGAGAGACAAACACCGTCCAGTGGTAAGAGCTGCATTAGAGGAAAGAACAAAAAGACTTAATGTTCATAAAGATTCTCATGGTCTGGCATCTAGACTGTATGGTCTTAAGCAAGACTCTGGATCACTGGCGGGAAACTCAAGATCAACGGAACAAGTTAACAAACAGTCTAGAGGTGATATATCTGATGTTGATTTCGCCTCTGGTAATGTTGGTGAATCGACAGTCAGTCAGGCTGGGATTGAAGCAATAGATTCTGCTCCAGATCTTCAAGAACAGGTAGCTGTTGTCATGAGGATTTGCATGAGTTTCTTTTGCTTACCTTGATGGCGCAGTATGATTTATTCAATAGTTCTTTTGTTTTCCTCCAGTATAAATATGTGACTATATATTAGTGCAACTACGTAATCTGTTTATCTGATCACTTTTGACCTTTATTTTGTTTTCTATAATTCCATATGGGATTCATTCTTATCACATGAATTGGCATAAAGTTTTGAGCTAAATGAGCTGGCCTTAATTCTTACTCAGAAAATGTTATGATATCAGAGCTGTTGGTCATCATGAGTCATGTAATGAAATAATTTCTTGTGACGATAGATTATATCAGCTTCACACATTTTATATGCAGGTCGTGTGGCTGAAAGTTGAATATTGCAAGTTGCTGGAGGAAAAAAGGTCTGCTGAACTCAGGTAAAAAGATCATTCCCTACATAGTTTTGTACCTCAGAATCTGGATATATCTAAATTATCATAGTCTGCAAAATATGTAATCGTTGGCAAAAATTATATATGTTATACATTAATTTAAAGAAGTGTGAATATATCACTCACTATTCAATATTCTAGAATATAGCTGTTAAAGCCATTAATATTATAGCTGTTGTAAATTGATTTAATTGAAATTATGCCCTTGTTTAGGCAGCCCTGTTTTGGATAGTATATTGTATAAATATGTACATCTTCATTTTTTTTAATACAAGTTGAATTATTCATACAATAAACATTATATTTTTACTCACCTTTGAGGTGTTGTCTTTTCTTATCTAGAGCAGAGGAGCTGGAAACAGCACTAATGGAGATGGTAAAACAGGATAATCGGCGGCAACTTAGTGCGAGGGTCTGTCTATAGTTATTGATTTATTTAAAATACTACAGAAACTAAATTACTTTGTTTAGATATATATTCTACTTTTTTCACCTACACATTATTATTTGTCCTTTCGTGTACAGTTGCTTACTTGTATTGCTCATTGTATGACACATTTTGTAGTCCTTGAGTGTCTTGTCTAATAATTTTGTGTGAAATCAAAGAACACTTGGTGAAGACAAGAGTCTACACTAGATCTAGGTGTTTAGAATGTAGATCAATTATTTGTAAATGATTTTTATGGATAAAGCAAAGTATGACTTGACTTTCTGGCGTGGTTGGTTAGCTTGCTGATCATAATTAATCAATCAAATATGCACTGTTTAAAATGTTTTCTCTATTGATCTTTCAGAATTAACATAATGGTCTTTTTAACTGATCTCTTCCATCGTAATATTACTTATTAAAGAAATAACTTCTTATATGTGTACTATAAAGAACACTATTGATCCTCAGTAATCAGATTGCTTATGACTTCAGGTTGAGCAGTTGGAGAGGGAGGCTGTTGAACTTCGAAAGGCTCTTTCTGACAAGAAAGAACAGGAAAGTGCCATGCTTCAGGTAATGTTTGTAGAACCAGTCAGATACTATAGATAGGTATTTTTCTCATTTTTACATATAATATTAGGGTGGTGATCAGATCATGACCTTTGGTTTCAGGTGCTGATGAAAGTGGAACAAGAACAGAAGCTTACGGAAGATGCTCGCAGATTTGCCGAACAGGATGCTGCTGCTCAAAGATATGCTGCTCAAGTACTCCAGGTACCTATTACCGGTTACTTTTGAGTTTATATGTTCTTCGATATACAGAATTTGATAATTATTCAATATTCGGGATATATCATGATATGAAGATTTGACGATCTAATCAGTTTTTGAAATTTTTCTGTATTTCCTGTTCAGCATTTCAGTTAGTGATGAGCCTATACATTATTTCTCTGATTAGACTATTCCATAAAGATACACTATTATATTTGCAAGATCACTTTTTGCCCGGTACGGGAAATTTCTATGGAATGCATTCTGATCAATGGATTTTCAGTCTATTGTTTACAAATCAACTTTGTTTAAAAGTAAGGATATCTTATAAGTCCATTAATCACACTACTTAAATATAAGGACCCCTTATAAATTCGTTAAAATGGCACTAGTACATAATTTGAGTTAGACGCAGTGATATTCAAGGATCAACTACCCAAATGCTTATTTTGTCAAATCATCCAGTCAATTGCATCTTTGGTCCCTGTAAATGTAACCAAGTTGAAAACTGCCCGATATTGAGAGGGTAGAATAAGTGCCAAAAATTGTAAAACAAAGTTGTGCAATGGTGACATCTTGCATTAGTTGGCTTCCAGAAGATGGTACAACACTTCCTTGAGTCTTCTCTAAGCAAAATAATCAAGTCTCCGTCATAGGCAGTAGGCACATTCATCTACTAAAATATAGTGTTGCAAAAATAGTCCTTAAAAAATTTATCTTCGGCCCAAATACTCGGAATTTTCAAATTTCGGGGAACTAATCACAGCCTCGCACATCATTGACGACTATTTAATCAGTGACTTTTACGGGGAGCATTCCTGCAGGTAACTTTCTAATGAACTATCTAACTGGACTAAAAGTTAATGATTATTGTCCTTCAAATTTGTAGGATAAGTATGAAGAAGCAACAGCTTCCCTTGCTGAGATGGAAAATAGGGTTGTAATGGCAGAATCTATGTTGGAAGCAACTCTGCAGTATCAGACTGGACAAAATAAGAAACACCCTTCTCCGGGGTGTGTAGTCGTTTTCCTTAAGATATAATGTGCATATTTTAGGCCATGATATTTCATATTTGCCAACAATTTCACTTACCAGTAATCCATCATTATTTGTCCAAATATGTTGTATTTTGGAGACATGATATCGGGCTTTAATCGGCGGTCCAACTCCGATGCCTCTAACATGCTATATGTTTATCTTCTGCAGATCCATACAGCAATGTCGTTCTCCAAGGCAGAGTACGCAAGATGCTTCTCAAGATATCCCAACAAGAAAGATCAGTTTGTTGTCCAGACCATTTGGACTGGGTTGGGGTGACAGAACCAAGGTTAGCAAATATTTGCATTTCAAACTGTTATTTTCGTGATCAAGCAGATTTTTTCTGACCTGGTTTTTATTCACAACTTTTGCAGTAACAAATAGAGTGAGTAATTACTCATTATGAGAATAGAATTTCTTTCTTTTGCATCCTTTCACTTTAATGCATCAGCATTGTGCTTTGACATCCATATACTACTGCATATTAACGTGGGACTGTTTCGTTTCTTTTTTTACAAGACCCTTAGTTAGTGCTTAAAGGGAGACTATATGCATAAGAACTGCAAGTTTATGTGTTGCTAAATTGTGGAACTATTGATCAACCTTTCTCGTTAATAAATTGATTTGACCAAAATTATCTCAATTAATCCCATAAAGCATGAATGCGGTAACAATAGTGCCTTTACTTCTCCAAAATCCAAACAATACTAATACTCAATTCTCATACACATTTTTCATTAAAGTCAGCCCCCAATCTGTAATACAAAGCATTTTCCTATGCTGACATCCATTTAGTACCCACAATTTTGTTGAACGTTGCAAGTTATCTATTAGGTTATCAAAAGTATACAATTGGCAACGCCCTTCAGCCGCATCATGTGTTCAAGACATGGTAGTTTTGTAGGGCCATGATTTTGATACCCCAATTCTAATTACAGTCTATCTATAGAGTAAAGTTGGAGTATCAAATATGAAACATAATTTTTACATAAGTGGTTGTTTTTTTCATATGCATCTAACTTTCAGATATCAGTTCGTATACATATCTTCATTATAGGAAACACAACTGCCCGATCTTTTTATTTATTTGTTCTCTTTATGTACAGGGAAAGTCCACTGAAGTGGTTATACAGAAAAGGGAACCCAATATAGAGTTTACCCAGCTAGAAAATTTTAACCAGGATCAGGTTACCATTACCGTACAGAAAGAACTCAATGGCCATCAAGTTGATGAGAAAGTGTAACATAGGCTATATGATACTGGAATGGTTAGTTTCTCGTCAACTGTTATTGAGCTGTTCCCTGGAATTGTTTATCAATGCAATCTTTTCTGTGAGTATGGTATGATCACTCTGATCCCAATCTGTCTCAAGACAGTCTAGATCCGATATCCTGTCCTGCTACTGTATCTATAAGCGAAGTCTATGGGAGAAAGGAAATGTGAAATAGAGGACGCATTCCCATTAACTGTACATTGGTTTTGTTTTTCGTTGTCTACATATGATTTTTGTTGTGGACAGTATACCAATGAAATATATAGTAAGCTCAGCATCGTGAACTTGTATGTACTTGTATGCTTCTTTCTTACTGTTTCCCAACTTGTACTCGTACATACTCGGCTCGGGTGAATTAAGGTGTTTTAACCGTTTATTAAGGAAGAGACAATGAGTATTTAAGACCTAAGTATGTTATCTACACTTTCGTCTCATTTTCTATCATCTTCATCCTTGAGATATTGTCAAGTACTACAGTAAATTGACCAATTTTGCATCTTTGTAATTTTGATTTGAGTCTCAATAGTTACGTTAATAGTGAATTGTATTGACAATTATATACTCCATTAATATATATATCGAATTAATAGACCTTTGAGCTTCGTGTCAAAGTTTAATTGTAAATAACTTTTTTTTATTAATTTGAAAAGTATAAATTTAATATATTTGAATTGTTTGATATTTTCATAATATCATTTTATTTTATTTTTGTAATTTTCTATTGTATATATACAAACTAATTGATCGTTAAAATTATGCCTCGAAAAAATAGGAAGATTACTAAAATGAAATGGAAGTTATAGCTTTTTAACAAATATTAATCTCTCGGAAGAATTTCCAGGAGCTCTGGACGAAGACTTTCTCCAGCTGTATCACCAGGTAAAACCTATTTCCCCGGGCCATATTTCCACGGACAATTGTATGTCCTATTTTACCCTTTTGTACGGGTTTTGTACGGGTGAAATTAAAGTCGTATAGGCTTTGGTATGATGCTTCCACACGTTCCGCTTACAATTCAGATTAAAACAACAATAGATGAACTACACTCTCCAACAGTATCAAACATTTATGTGCGTTATTTTTACACGTTCGGTTGCTAATCCATTAAAATTATTGACGAATCATACGAGTAACTTTGTTAAATATCAAACACAGGTATGACATGCACACCCGTCTTTGTAGGCTTAGTACTATACTTTCATTTGTTAGGCGAAATATGATTTTTATGTTAATGGTTTAAGACTTCCTTCATTTTTTTTTTGATATATATATATATTTTGACAATATTAATTCTTTTTATCAATTGTAAACACATTTTTTATAATGAACAAAATATTTGAATAAAGTAACAACTATGCATACAACTATAGTGCATATACTAAAAAAGGACAACAATTAAATAAACGACATCAAATGAAACGAAATGAACTATTTTTTCTTCAATGCACCCAATAGTTTATAATGAACAAAATATTTGAATAAAGTAAAGAACTCGAGTTTTTTTTTCATTGCATACAACTATAGTGCATAAACTAAAAAAAGACAACAATTAAATAAACGACATCAAATGAAACGAATTAGAAGACAATGAACTATTGTTTCTTCAATGCACCCAATAGTTGATTGTATAATTGAATGTTGGATCTGTAAGGTGCGACCATGTTGTCTGCACTTGAATGATGACTTCTTTCCCAATATAATGCAGGAGCAGCCATAGGTATTTGAACATTCTCCATTTCAAGCTGCGAAAGTAAAACAAAATATTAAATTTATTTTTTTCTTGTTTCATATTGAAATGCAATCGAACAAATTAAAAGAACTTACCAGTACAAAATGTGAACCACCCGACACGTGTCCTAACGCCACCGTATCCGTGGGAGGGCCATTACCTGCTTTCACATATGCCGGGAGACACGTGATTCCGCCAGAAATGGAATAAGAGAGAAACACCACATTGTACACAGTAGCGATAACATGTCCAACTTCGGGCAATGACATCCAGTTTGCGTACGGGGCAAATCCGTCGCCATAATGACCAATTTGTTTTATCTTGGTTAACATCATATCTTTCAACACTTTGCATTTCAGCGAATTCCAAAAAAATTTCCGGAGAGAACAAATATTTCATTACGGGGACCTTGCCCTCTCAAGATCGACGGAAGCACCACGTTTTACGAGATGAAAATTCGTGCTAGGCATGGTGCGCTTTACTTCACCGATGGTTGGAACACTTTTGCTCGTGAACACCGTCTCATGTCGGGGGAAATTGTGTTCTTTACTATTAATCTTGAGCATAGTCGTGACAACGCAATCTTGTTCGAAGTTGCCGTGTACGGCCTCAACGAGATGCGTCGTGTTTAAATTTAAATGTTGTACTCTTATTAATATTAAGTTTAATGTTGTAATGTTTTAATATTTCTACGTTTATCATTAAAACATGATAGACCCTTTATTGAATCACTTATTAATATTTGAAACGTGTTGTTAATTAGTTAGTACTATTATTTAAAACTAAATACATACTTTAATACGCAAATTTTCAGATGTTATAAATTGAACGTGCAAGATTATCATACTATAAAATCTAGAATGATACAACAATATAGATTGTGAGTTTTAGTTAGTACACAAACTTCGAATTGTGTGTACTGTCAATTCAAAATTCAGTTAAAGATTCTATTTCTGACACAAAAGCAACGGGTGACAGTGTCATACCTCTAAAGACCATATGAAAAGGTCATCCGTGCAATTAATTTTGGTATAACAATTTCACACGTACCAATTAAATTGAAATCTTTAATTTTTTTTTAATATAATTTTAGAAAATGCAAATTGTAATTTTTAATCCACTTGGTGTTCCAAAATGAGGTAATGTACTGTAAAAAAATTGGGAAAAATTAAAAATCAAATTTCACGTCCACTTATAGTGATATCGACACTTGTACTATCGAATCGTGTACTTCATTCATATTAGTTCATTAACTCACGCTTTCAACGAAACCCATCCAAGGATTCCATTTTTTGTATTCTCATCTTATATGTTGTGTTTTATGTAATATTCCTTGGTCAATTGATAATAAAATACATTACAATCCAATATAATAATGAAATAATCAATAATCGATAATCAAAATTGAGAAATAGAGGTGAACGTGTGAAATTGTCATACCTCTCAAGGCAATATGAAAAGGTCATCCGTGTAATTAATTTTGGTATAACAATTTCAAACGTACCAGTTAAATTGAAATCTTTAATTTTTTTTTTATATAATTTTAGAAAATTCAAATTGTACTTTTTAATCCACTTGGTGTTCCAAAATGAGGTAATGTACTGTAAAAAAAATTGGGAAAAATTAAAAATCAAATTTCACGTCCACTTATAGTGATATCGACACTTGTACTATCGAATCGTGTACTCATTCATATTAGTTCATTAACTCACGCTTTCAACGAAACCCATCCAAGGATTCCATTTTTTGTATTCTCATCTTATATGTTGTGTTTTATGTAATATTCCTTGGTCAATTGATAATAAAATACATTACAATCCAATATAATAATGAAATAATCAATAATCGATAATCGAAATTGAGAAATAGAGGTGAACGTGTGAAATTGTCATACCTCTCAAGACCATATGAAAAGGTCATCCGTGCAATTAATTTTGGTATAACAATTTCACATGTACCAGTTAAATTGAAATCTTTAATTTTTTTTATATAATTTTAGAAAATTCAAATTGTAATTTTTAATCCACTTGGTGTTCCAAAATGAGGTAATGTACTGTAAAAAAAATTGGGAAAAATTAAAAATCAAATTTCACGTCCACTTATAGTGATATCGACACTTGTACTATCGAAACGTGTACTCATTCATATTAGTTCATTAACTCACGCTTTCAACGAAACCCATCCAAGGATTCCATTTTTTGTATTCTCATCTTATATGTTGTGTTTTATGTAATATTCCTTGGTCAATTGATAATAAAATACATTACAATCCAATATAATAATGAAATAATCAATAATCGATAATCGAAATTGAGAAATAGAGGTGAACGGGTGAAATTGTCATACCTCTCAAGACCATATGAAAAGGTAATCCGTGCAATTAATTTTGGTATAACAAGTTCACACGTACCAGTTAAATTGAAATCTTTATTTTTTATTTTTATATAATTTTTAGAAAATGCAAATTGTAATTTTTAATCCACTTGGTGTTCCAAAATGAGGTAATGTACTGTAAAAAAAATTGGGAAAAATTAAAAATCAAATTTCACGTCCACTTATTGTTGGGATTTTATACATGTTTTGCATATCAAATTATACAAAAACGTATAAACGATCGAATACAAAGTTCTAAAAATTCACATTTAACTATGAGTTTGTGTGTATACCTCTTGAAGCGTGTTTGAGTTGCACAGCGGAAGAGCAACCAGCGTTCCTCTCTCTAGTTAGTCCACACCAATGCTAGTTTGATTCCTTCCTTGAAGCAACTAGAGCTTAAGTGTATTTGACAAAGAATGAATCAAGAAAGAAACGATTTTCTTCTCTTGATGTTATTCTTGTTTTGGCCGAATAGAGAAGGAATAGGGAGTATTATTTCTTTTCAATTGTCTTACAAGTGAAAAGATGATAGTGAGAAGGTTGATCTTTTGTTTACCATAAAATGGTGTTTATATAGTGGTGTTATAAACAAAAATCTTCCTTTCAATTATTCACCATTTATTACAATAATAAGTGTGTGATGAATTTGCGGTTTAATCACATTAAACCCAAAGATTCATCATTTATTTCAATAATAAGTGTGTGATGAATTTGCGGTTTAATCACATTAAACCCAAAGACGTAACGCCTCCACAATTAAGCACCAATTAATACAATATTAATTGTGTTTGAATTCAAAGTCAAACAAGCCAATTGAATTCCCCTTGATTCTTTGACATTTACACTTTTAACCCGGAAGTTTCAATCATATTGAAAATCAAGTGCATTGTATGTGTGTGACCTTCTAGGATCGAAATGACATTAGCCATATGTTAATAAAATATCAACCAAGTATTTTACTAACATATAAATCATGAGCGGGCCCTAGTAAAACCATCATGACCCCTAATGCATTTCGAATTCATTCCCAGCACGTATATTATTGTCAAACATAATATACGTATGAACTTAGCTTTAAATAAGTAATCACTACGAACAATCAAATTGTTCAACGGGCACTTATTATGACGTGTCAAACACCTCATAATTCTAACACTCCCACTTGCCCTTGGACGATTACTTGTAAAATGATTCTTTCGCATCGTGATTCTCACAGTCAAGCTATGGTAAGATATGTGTCACCATACTCTTGCACCTGTACTGTCTCGGATACATAGAATTAATGTGATACCCAGTACTGCTACTGGAGATGGCCATCTTAATCACCATTAATCTACCGAGATTTTATGAATCAATCGACATAACCGATTTGTGCGAATCCCCTCTGATGTACAACAATGTACCAACATGTTCCAAGTATGCCCAACATATGCCTTTATAGCCTCCCTTCTACAGGAGACGTTTGACACAGTCAAAGCACGCAAGTCTCATGCTAATGCATTCCCGCCATACAGGTCTAAGAATCAACATTTAACATAAGTTCGATGAGAAGTACTTAGGACACAGATATGTTATCTTCTAAGTTTTCTCATGGCGGTCGAATCCAGTATCATAGCTTGGACTAGTTCCAAGATATATACCCATGTGCATGACTAGAGTACATTTACTCCCTTTCTTGTCTAAGAAACGTGACCAAGACAATCATGTACATACTGATCATTACAATGTTCGATTCCAATCAGTGAACATTTGAACAGGGACAAGTTATCCCCTTGCTTCTAGGCTTAGTAGAGGGTCTCTCATTTGGGATCCTCAACCCCAAAGACCTCTCTAGAAGACATGGACAACAATGGAATCAAAATAAAGATATATGTATGAAAAGATAGTCAAACTATAAACATACATATATTTGAATCAATTATTCAACATAGTCTTATTAGGACTTCACTATGACAAAATACAAAAATATAGCTCCCACTAAACCTAACACCATCCAAGCATATATCTAAGTCTAACACTTGATACATGCTTATCATGTTTGCCGTGAGGCAACGGTTTGGTCAATGGGTCAACTATGTTATTGTCTGTATATACTCACATCTTCTCGTTTCGTGATATCACGAATAATGTGATACTTTCTAAGCACATGCTTGGAGCGGTGATGTGACCTTGGTTCCTCGGCATGAGCAATTGCACTAGTGTTATCACAATATAACACTACCGGCTTGTCAATGCTAGGCAAAACACCAAGTTCACTCACAAACTTCTTAATCCAGCATGCTTCCTTTGCAGCATCTGATGCTGCAACATATTTAGCTTCCATTGTAGTATCTACCACAGTGTCTTTCTTGTTACAGCACAAAGACACTGCGCCACCATTTATGCGAAACACATAACCAGACTGAGATCTAGAATCATCTTTGTCGGTTCGGAAGTTCGCATCGGTATAGCCTACAACCTGTAACTCATTATCTCCCCCATAGACAAGACACATGTCTTTAGTATTTCTCAAATACTTAAGAACGGCCTTTACGGCCTTCCAGTGCTCTTGTCCTGGACACGATTGATAACGACTTGTTACACTCAAAGCGTAAGAAACGTCAGGTCGTGTACAAAGCATGGCATACATGATAGATCCTATGGCTGAGGCATAAGGGATCTTGTTCATCTTCTCTATTTCGATGCTGTCTGTGGGACTGTCAGCACGACTAATAGAAATGCCATGTCTCATAGGGAGATTACCTTTCTTGGAATTTTCCATATGGAATCTAAGTAATACCTTATCAATATAAGTGTTTTGACTCAGTCCAATGAGTCTCTTAGATCGTTCCCTATGGATCTTAATTCCAAGAATGTACTGAGCCTCTCCTAGGTCTTTCATAGAGAAACATTTGCACAACCATGCCTTGACTGATTCAAGCATGACAAATGCAATGTTGCTCCCACTAACCTTCTTGTATACACAAGAATCTTCTTCACATCGAATGAATCCAAACTCTTTGATTGATTCATTGAAGCGAAGATTCCAACTCCTAGATGCTTGCTTCAGACCATAAATAGATCTTTGAAGTTTGCATACTTTCTTAGGCTCTTTCGAGCTTGTGAATCCAGGAGGTTGTGTCATGTACACATCCTCTTCTAGTTTCCCGTTAAGGAAAGCTGTCTTCACATCCATTTACCAAATTTCATAATCATAGTATGCGGCAATGGCTAAGATAATCCGAATGGATTTAAACTTAATGACTGGAGAAAAAGTTTCATCTACCATGAATTTGTTTGAAACCTTTAGCTACTAGTCGAGCCTTATAAACATGGACATTTCCATCTTTATCAAGCTTTCGTTTAAATACCCATTTGCATTCGATGGGTCTATCACCCCTCGGCAAATCAATCAATGTCCATACTTCATTATGGTACATTGAGTCCATCTCGGATTGCATGGCTAGGAGCCATTCATCAGCATCAGGTTGTTTCATGGCTTCCTCACAAGTTGAGGGTTCCCCGCTTTCAATCAGGAAAAATTCCCCATACCATCTATCGGGTTCCTGACGGGACCTTTCGGATATCCGAGGGATGTTTTGAGTATCAGCAGGCTCGTCTACGGTTTCCCGTGGATCGAGTTGAACCTCTTCTTCATAAGAGGGGTCCACCTCCTGAGGTGATTCAGCTAAAGTACTAGTACCTGCTACATCACCCTCTTGAACAATTTCAAGAGTCTCATTATTCTTATATCTCTTTGTAATGTATTCTTTCTCAAGGAAAGTTCCATTACGAGCCACGAAAATCTATTTTCGGGATTGAGATAAAAGAAGTATCCCTTGGGTTCCGTAGGGTAACCAATGAAATAACACTTGTCGGATTTGGGTCCAATTTTGTCTTTGTTAACTCTCTTAACATAGGCCTCGGATCCCCAAATCCTTAAGTACCCCAGTTTGGGAACTGTCCTAAACCACATCTCATGTGGGTCTTAGGTGCTGAATTGGTTGGACATTTGTTTAGTGTGGAAGCGGCAGTTTCCAATGTGTAACCCCAAAACTAGATGGGAGTTCTGATGTGCTCATCAATTGATCGAACCATATCTAATAAGGTTCGATTTCTCCTTTCGGAGACACCATTGTGTTGTGGTGTACCAGCAGGTGTGAGCTGTAATACAATATCACACTCCTTTAGGTGTTGCAAGAAGTCATGGCTCAAGTATTCTCCTCCCCTATCGGAGCAAAGAATCTTGATTGTCCTGGCGAGTTGGTTTTCTTCCTTCTGAAATTCTTTGAACTTTTCAAAGGCTTCACTCTTATGTTTTAACAGATATACGTAACCGTATCTGCTGAAGTCATCGGTGAAGGTAATGAAGTATAGAAAACCTCCTCTAGCAGGCGTGTTCATTGGGCCACATATATCAGTATGTATGATTCCCAATAAATTACTTGCCCTTTCACTCGTATCAGTGAAAGGTGACTTGGTCATCTTGCCTAAAAGACATGACTCACATTTGTCATAAGATTCAAAACCAGATGACGTAAGAATTCCATTGTCATGGAGCTCTTCAATGCGTTTGTCACTTATATGACCGAGTCTGTAATGCCATAGGTATGTCGGGTTCAAGTCATCAAGCTTGTTCCTTGTCATGCTAATGTTATAGCATTAATACATGATGGCAGAGTAGCAGTGGTCGAACCACTCTTCTCGTCTGCCAGGTACTTCTTGCAGTTTCTCTTCCAATGGTCAACTATCTCATAGTAATAAAACTTGTCATCCTTTTTGGCATCCTTCTTGGATGCCTTCTGAGTAGGAGCCGTTGCACGAGGGGCAACCCTTTGTCTTGCCTTTGACACTTTTCTTCTTCTTGAACTGTTTCTTGTTCTGAATAGTCAAAACAGAAGAAGAAGAAGTGTCTCTAGCCTTCCTGATGTTTTGTTCAGCATTGTTGATTATACCATGCAGCTCAGACAACGTCTTGTCATATTGATGCATGTTGTAGTTCAACACAAAATCACTGAACGAATCAGGCAGCGACCTAAGAATGATATCTACAGACATCTCATTAGAGACGGGTGCCCCCAACGAGCCTAGTCTTTCGACTAAGCCCATCATCTTGATGACATGGGGACTTGATGGCTGTCCATTGCCTAGCTTACAGTCAACGAGAGCACAAACAGATTCGTATCTCTCATTGCGTGCCTCCTGCTGGAACAAGTTTTCCAGCCGGCGGTACATATCGTAAGCGTTGACCTTTTCGAATTGAATCTGAAGATTCGATTCCATGTTGGCCGACATTAAGCATTGGACATCTATAGAATCATTCATGTGCTGTTTATAGACATAAAACTCCTCCTCATCAGTGGGAGGGACGTTAGGAAGCATGCTGGTGAGCACGTAGTCTGTTCTCTCAGACTTGAGAACAATTCTCAAGTTGCGAGCCCAGTCATGGAAATTGGTGCCGTTAAGTTTGCATTTCTCCAAAGCGGAGCGGAGAGACTTAGAGTTCTTAGCGTTTGTAGACATGATAACTACGGCGAAAAAATGCAAATGAATAACTCAGATAAGCATGTCATAGCGATAATTCAAAATATCTAAATATTTGAACTCATACAATGTGTTCACAATCCTACTAAAACACACAATGTATCCGAGAACTCAGATAATTAATAATCGAACGGCAGCGCGCAACATTTCGACTACCAATCATGTGAGTAGGTGAATGATCACCATTTATGCCGGGCATAATTCTCGGTGTCACAAAAAATCTTACAAGATTGCATTGGTGACAACTTTTGCCAACAGGCCCAAATCTGATTATGGGAATCACTGTTCAAGTAACCTGAGCCTACTGACGAAAGTCAGAATGAACAATCGAAGCCCGATTCTGAATCGGAAATCATTCGATTATTCCATCGGGATCAAGTCATAGGACATGTCATGTCTGCCAATCTGGCAGGTCCATGCATACGTATGTCTTATTCCGACTTTAGGGTCAGGTATGGCAAATTACTTGACTTAAGGTAGGATTAGTTATAAATATATAATCATGATCATACATGCATATATACATTCACTCAAGCAAGAATATATATCATATGAGTATGAAAATTAAGAATTATAACGCAAATAAATGGGATTAGTGATATGATCTAAAAACCGAAAAGAAAACTAGACTTAATTTTAAACTAAGTCTTCAGTCCTCTTTCAGTTCCTTCGGTGGCTTCGTCTTCTATTGATTACAATCACACGTGGTGATAAATAATTGACACGCAGGTCAATGTAATAAATAATAAAATAAAAGTGACACAAGTCGTCATAAAATAGCACACAGGCTATATTTCTTTTTGACACAAGTCGTCATATAAAAGACAGTACGCAGACTGTATTTCAAAAACCAGATCATATCACTTATCCCAACATTCATTCACAATGAAAATAAAACATCCAATATATCAAAATATATATAATACATGAATTAAGTCAATTAAAACATGTAAGGATGTCAAATAAGGTACACACAATTATAACACATATATGTAATAAATTGTACATCAAATGTAACAACCAAATCAATAACTCATAGGTTTTACATAATTAATTAAGGCCTTTAATTTTAATTAATAAGCATTTAATATTATTTATAACCAATATAAATAAAATTAACAACTAATCATATTAGTGCTATTAATTAAAATATTGTAACATTAAAATCTAATCAAATTATCATACAAGTTATAATAATTTAATTAATTTTCTTCTGACAATCAAAAGTCAAAATACTAGAATAGCCAAAATATTCACAATAATTAATAAAACAAAATCCAAAACAATTTTAGGACCATTTTAATTATGTGAACAGTCGTGAACAGTGTTTCGTGAACAGTGAAGACACTGTTCATCCGAATAGTGTTCCGAACTTTTCGGATGAACACATGGCTATTCAAAAATCATTTTCGAGCACTTAATAAATCCAAATAAATCCAGAAAAATTACAGTAGACTCGAAAATCATTCTAGTATTTGATTTATATTTTTTCAGAATTTTAGAAAAATATATACAGCCGTTAAAACACTGTTCAACCGAATGGTATATCAAATCCGTTCGGGTGAACATATGACTGTTCAAATGTCAATTTCGAGCACTTAAGAAATCCAAAAAATTCCAGAAAAATTTCAGTAAACTCGAAATTGACTCTAATATTTTATTTATATTTTTCCAGAATTTTATAAAAATATATACAGCCTTTAAAACTGTTCAAACGAAGGGTATATCAAATCCGTTCGAATGAACATATGGCTGTTTCAAACATTTATTTCGAGCACTTAACAAATCGAAACAATTTCAGAAAAATTACAGTAAACTCGAAATTCAATGTACTGTTTGAATAATATTTTTCCAGAATTCTATAAAAATATATACAGCACTTAAAACTGTTCAAACGAAAGGTATATCAAATCCGTTCGGATGAACATATGGCTGTTTCAAACATTTATTTCGAGCACTTAACAAATCGAAACAATTCCAGAAAAATTACAGTGGTCTCGAAATTTTGTCTACTGTTCGAAACATATTTTTACAGAATTTTAGAAAAATATTTACAGGCCTTAACAATTACATAATTGCACAATACACATAATGCACAACAACCTTAATTGATGATATCAAAACATACACATATGATATTATAATTCATGAAATCAAATTTCAAGACATTTAAAGTGAATTAGAACATATGTACCGGGCTCATGATGCCACTGTTGGGATTTTATACATGTTTTGCATATCAAATTATACAAAAACGTATAAACGATCGAATACAAAGTTCTAAAAATTCACATTTAACTATGAGTTTGTGTGTATACCTCTTGAAGCGTGTTTGAGTTGCACAGCGGAAGAGCAACCAGCGTTCCTCTCTCTAGTTAGTCCACACCAATGCTAGTTTGATTCCTTCCTTGAAGCAACTAGAGCTTAAGTGTATTTGACAAAGAATGAATCAAGAAAGAAACGATTTTCTTCTCTTGATGTTATTCTTGTTTTGGCCGAATAGAGAAGGAATAGGGAGTATTATTTCTTTTCAATTGTCTTACAAGTGAAAAGATGATAGTGAGAAGGTTGATCTTTTGTTTACCATAAAATGGTGTTTATATAGTGGTGTTATAAACAAAAATCTTCCTTTCAATTATTCACCATTTATTACAATAATAAGTGTGTGATGAATTTGCGGTTTAATCACATTAAACCCAAAGATTCATCATTATTTCAATAATAAGTGTGTGATGAATTTGCGGTTTAATCACATTAAACCCAAAGACGTAACGCCTCCACAATTAAGCACCAATTAATACAATATTAATTGTGTTTGAATTCAAAGTCAAACAAGCCAATTGAATTCCCCTTGATTCTTTGACATTTACACTTTTAACCCGGAAGTTTCAATCATATTGAAAATCAAGTGCATTGTATGTGTGTGACCTTCTAGGATCGAAATGACATTAGCCATATGTTAATAAAATATCAACCAAGTATTTTACTAACATATAAATCATGAGCGGGCCCTAGTAAAAACCATCATGACCCCTAATGCATTTCGAATTCATTCCCAGCACGTATATTATTGTCAAACATAATATACGTATGAACTTAGCTTTAAATAAGTAATCACTACGAACAATCAAATTGTTCAACGGGCACTTATTATGACGTGTCAAACACCTCATAATTCTAACACTTATAATGATATCGACACTTGTACTATCGAATCGTGTACTTCATTCATATTAGTTCATTAACTCACGCTTTCAACGAAACCCATCCAGGATTCCATTTTTTGTATTTTCATCTTATATGTTGTGTTTTATGTAATATTCCTTGGTCAATTGATAATAAAATACATTACAATCCAATATAATAATGAAATAATCAATATTCGATAATCGAAATTGAGAAATAGAGATGAACGTGTGAAATTGTCATACATTAAAATATGAAAAGCTCCACTCTGGTGCTATATTATCTATGGACTATATATTATTCTATCTAGCGTCGTTAATTTTAAAATGTATGCTTACAAAAGAACATGGTACATAGATCATACAATGTTAAGAATGTTAACAATTTCATATTTTACAGAATGAGAGCAAACATGGTACGTGTGAAAGTATCACACTATGTATTACACTACAGATGTGCATGCCATAACACAGTTCTATGTTCCACAGATATACACGAATGAATCATTACATCAATAACCCACAAAAATAGCGTACGTGTGAAAGTATCATACTAGAGGTTTAGCTACATGTAAAGAACCTTTATCGTGCCAATAGGCTTGAATAAATAACTTGTACCAATTCAATTGATTTAATGTCCAACTGAATGCGGAACGTGTGGAAGCATCATACAAAAGCCTATAGAACTTTAATTTCACCCGTTCAAAAGGGCAATTAGTAAATATACCCGATCCGTGGAAATAGGGGCCGGGGAAATAAATGCACCCGTATCACCATCCCCATAGTTACTACACAACCGACAATAACATTTCCACATCTGAGCGATTTTCCAAGTGGAATCTCCACCACCATGTCCATTCACCAAGATTCTTCGGAGACTACTTAATATCACATGTTCACAAATATGGTAGAATTTTAGGATGCAGTGTAGGAGGAACGAAGGAACACGTCTCCATTGGAGACCAATTTTCATCCCTTTTTTCATGGACGGATTTAGCTTTCATGATTTTACTTCTATGTATATTATGTATTTCCTTTATGATGAAATCACTAGTGTTT
>QFAX02000367.1:0-41478 GCA_003412495.2 Echium plantagineum
ATATCCGTCATTATTTAGTTAACCTTCGTGCCACTTTATTTGATGAATACACAAAACGTGGCATTTCGTCTTATTTTTTTCCTTTAGGTGTTATAAGGTTTCTCATATCGTCCTTTTTTGTCTTGTTTTGTCTTTGGGTGTTGTAATATGTAATTTGATAACACTTTTAATAATCCGTACATTATTTATTTAACATTCGTGCCACTTATTTGATGAATAACACAAAACGTGGCATTTCGTCTTATTTTTTCCTTTAGGGTTTTAAGGGTTCTCATATTCGTCCTTTTTTGTCTTTTTTGTCTTTGGGGTTTGTAATATGTAATTTGATAACACTTTTGAAATCCGTACATTATTTATTTAACATTCGTGCCACTTTATTTGATGAATAACACAAAACGTGGCATTTCGTCTTATTTTTTCCTTTAGGGTTTTAAGGTTCTCATATTCGTCCTTTTTTTGTCTTTTTTTGTCTTTGGGTGTTGTAATATGTAATTGATAACACTTTTAATAATCCGTACATTATTTATTTAACATTCGTGCCACTTTATTTGATGAATAACACAAAACGTGGCATTTCGTCTTATTTTTTCCTTTAGGGTTTTAAGGTTCTCATATTCGTCCTTTTTTGTCTTTTTTTGTCTTTGGGTGTTGTAATATGTAATTTGATAACACTTTTGATAATCCGTGCATTATTTATTTAACATTCGTGCCACTTTATTTGATGAATAACACAAAACGTGGCATTTCGTCTTATTTTTTCCTTTAGGGTTTTAAGGTTCTCATATTCGTCCTTTTTTGTCTTTTTTTGTCTTTGGGTGTTGTAATATGTAATTTGATAACACTTTTGATAATCCGTGCATTATTTATTTAACATTCGTGCCACTTTATTTGATGAATAACACAAAACGTGGCATTTCGTCTTATTTTTTCCTTTAGGGTTTTAAGGTTCTCATATTCGTCCTTTTTTGTCTTTTTTTGTCTTTGGGTGTTGTAATATGTAATTTGATAACACTTTTAATAATCCGTACATTATTTATTTAACATTCGTGCCACTTTATTTGATGAATAACACAAAACGTGGCATTTCGTCTTATTTTTTCCTTTAGGGTTTTAAGGTTCTCATATTCGTCCTTTTTTGTCTTTTTTTGTCTTTGGGTGTTGTAATATGTAATTTGATAACACTTTTGATAATCCGTGCATTATTTATTTAACATTCGTGCCACTTTATTTGATGAATAACACAAAACGTGGCATTTCGTCTTATTTTTTCCTTTAGGGTTTTAAGGTTCTCATATTCGTCCTTTTTTGTCTTTTTTTGTCTTTGGGTGTTGTAATATGTAATTTGATAACACTTTTAATAATCCGTACATTATTTATTTAACATTCGTGCCACTTTATTTGATGAATAACACAAAACGTGGCATTTCGTCTTATTTTTTCCTTTAGGGTTTTAAGGTTCTCATATTCGTCCTTTTTTGTCTTTTTTTGTCTTTGGGTGTTGTAATATGTAATTTGATAACACTTTTGATAATCCGTGCATTATTTATTTAACATTCGTGCCACTTTATTTGATGAATAACACAAAACGTGGCATTTCGTCTTATTTTTTCCTTTAGGGTTTTAAGGTTCTCATATTCGTCCTTTTTTGTCTTTTTTTGTCTTTGGGTGTTGTAATATGTAATTTGATAACACTTTTGATAATCCGTGCATTATTTATTTAACATTCGTGCCACTTTATTTGATGAATAACACAAAACGTGGCATTTCGTCTTATTTTTTCCTTTAGGGTTTTAAGGTTCTCATATTCGTCCTTTTTTGTCTTTTTTTGTCTTTGGGTGTTGTAATATGTAATTTGATAACACTTTTGATAATCCGTGCATTATTTATTTAACATTCGTGCCACTTTATTTGATGAATAACACAAAACGTGGCATTTCGTCTTATTTTTTCCTTTAGGGTTTTAAGGTTCTCATATTCGTCCTTTTTTGTCTTTTTTTGTCTTTGGGTGTTGTAATATGTAATTTGATAACACTTTTGATAATCCGTACATTATTTATTTAACATTCGTGCCACTTTATTTGATGAATAACACAAAACGTGGCATTTCGTCTTATTTTTTCCTTTAGGGTTTTAAGGTTCTCATATTCGTCCTTTTTTGTCTTTTTTTGTCTTTGGGTGTTGTAATATGTAATTTGATAACACTTTTGATAATCCGTACATTATTTATTTAACATTCGTGCCACTTTATTTGATGAATAACACAAAACGTGGCATTTCGTCTTATTTTTTCCTTTAGGGTTTTAAGGTTCTCATATTCGTCCTTTTTTGTCTTTTTTTGTCTTTGGGTGTTGTAATATGTAATTTGATAACACTTTTGATAATCCGTGCATTATTTATTTAACATTCGTGCCACTTTATTTGATGAATAACACAAAACGTGGCATTTCGTCTTATTTTTTCCTTTAGGGTTTTAAGGTTCTCATATTCGTCCTTTTTTGTCTTTTTTTGTCTTTGGGTGTTGTAATATGTAATTTGATAACACTTTTGATAATCCGTGCATTATTTATTTAACATTCGTGCCACTTTATTTGATGAATAACACAAAACGTGGCATTTCGTCTTATTTTTTCCTTTAGGGTTTTAAGGTTCTCATATTCGTCCTTTTTTGTCTTTTTTTGTCTTTGGGTGTTGTAATATGTAATTTGATAACACTTTTGATAATCCGTACATTATTTATTTAACATTCGTGCCACTTTATTTGATGAATAACACAAAACGTGGCATTTCGTCTTATTTTTTCCTTTAGGGTTTTAAGGTTCTCATATTCGTCCTTTTTTGTCTTTTTTTGTCTTTGGGTGTTGTAATATGTAATTTGATAACACTTTTGATAATCCGTACATTATTTATTTAACATTCGTGCCACTTTATTTGATGAATAACACAAAACGTGGCATTTCGTCTTATTTTTTCCTTTAGGGTTTTAAGGTTCTCATATTCGTCCTTTTTTGTCTTTTTTTGTCTTTGGGTGTTGTAATATGTAATTTGATAACACTTTTGATAATCCGTGCATTATTTATTTAACATTCGTGCCACTTTATTTGATGAATAACACAAAACGTGGCATTTCGTCTTATTTTTTCCTTTAGGGTTTTAAGGTTCTCATATTCGTCCTTTTTTGTCTTTTTTTGTCTTTGGGTGTTGTAATATGTAATTTGATAACACTTTTGATAATCCGTACATTATTTATTTAACATTCGTGCCACTTTATTTGATGAATAACACAAAACGTGGCATTTCGTCTTATTTTTTCCTTTAGGGTTTTAAGGTTCTCATATTCGTCCTTTTTTGTCTTTTTTTGTCTTTGGGTGTTGTAATATGTAATTTGATAACACTTTTGATAATCCGTGCATTATTTATTTAACATTCGTGCCACTTTATTTGATGAATAACACAAAACGTGGCATTTCGTCTTATTTTTTCCTTTAGGGTTTTAAGGTTCTCATATTCGTCCTTTTTTGTCTTTTTTTGTCTTTGGGTGTTGTAATATGTAATTTGATAACACTTTTGATAATCCGTACATTATTTATTTAACATTCGTGCCACTTTATTTGATGAATAACACAAAACGTGGCATTTCGTCTTATTTTTTCCTTTAGGGTTTTAAGGTTCTCATATTCGTCCTTTTTTGTCTTTTTTTGTCTTTGGGTGTTGTAATATGTAATTTGATAACACTTTTGATAATCCGTGCATTATTTATTTAACATTCGTGCCACTTTATTTGATGAATAACACAAAACGTGGCATTTCGTCTTATTTTTTCCTTTAGGGTTTTAAGGTTCTCATATTCGTCCTTTTTTGTCTTTTTTTGTCTTTGGGTGTTGTAATATGTAATTTGATAACACTTTTGATAATCCGTGCATTATTTATTTAACATTCGTGCCACTTTATTTGATGAATAACACAAAACGTGGCATTTCGTCTTATTTTTTCCTTTAGGGTTTTAAGGTTCTCATATTCGTCCTTTTTTGTCTTTTTTTGTCTTTGGGTGTTGTAATATGTAATTTGATAACACTTTTAATAATCCGTACATTATTTATTTAACATTCGTGCCACTTTATTTGATGAATAACACAAAACGTGGCATTTCGTCTTATTTTTTCCTTTAGGGTTTTAAGGTTCTCATATTCGTCCTTTTTTGTCTTTTTTTGTCTTTGGGTGTTGTAATATGTAATTTGATAACACTTTTGATAATCCGTGCATTATTTATTTAACATTCGTGCCACTTTATTTGATGAATAACACAAAACGTGGCATTTCGTCTTATTTTTTCCTTTAGGGTTTTAAGGTTCTCATATTCGTCCTTTTTTGTCTTTTTTTGTCTTTGGGTGTTGTAATATGTAATTTGATAACACTTTTGATAATCCGTACATTATTTATTTAACATTCGTGCCACTTTATTTGATGAATAACACAAAACGTGGCATTTCGTCTTATTTTTTCCTTTAGGGTTTTAAGGTTCTCATATTCGTCCTTTTTTGTCTTTTTTTGTCTTTGGGTGTTGTAATATGTAATTTGATAACACTTTTGATAATCCGTGCATTATTTATTTAACATTCGTGCCACTTTATTTGATGAATAACACAAAACGTGGCATTTCGTCTTATTTTTTCCTTTAGGGTTTTAAGGTTCTCATATTCGTCCTTTTTTGTCTTTTTTTGTCTTTGGGTGTTGTAATATGTAATTTGATAACACTTTTGATAATCCGTACATTATTTATTTAACATTCGTGCCACTTTATTTGATGAATAACACAAAACGTGGCATTTCGTCTTATTTTTTCCTTTAGGGTTTTAAGGTTCTCATATTCGTCCTTTTTTGTCTTTTTTTGTCTTTGGGTGTTGTAATATGTAATTTGATAACACTTTTGATAATCCGTACATTATTTATTTAACATTCGTGCCACTTTATTTGATGAATAACACAAAACGTGGCATTTCGTCTTATTTTTTCCTTTAGGGTTTTAAGGTTCTCATATTCGTCCTTTTTTGTCTTTTTTTGTCTTTGGGTGTTGTAATATGTAATTTGATAACACTTTTGATAATCCGTACATTATTTATTTAACATTCGTGCCACTTTATTTGATGAATAACACAAAACGTGGCATTTCGTCTTATTTTTTCCTTTAGGGTTTTAAGGTTCTCATATTCGTCCTTTTTTGTCTTTTTTTGTCTTTGGGTGTTGTAATATGTAATTTGATAACACTTTTGATAATCCGTACATTATTTATTTAACATTCGTGCCACTTTATTTGATGAATAACACAAAACGTGGCATTTCGTCTTATTTTTTCCTTTAGGGTTTTAAGGTTCTCATATTCGTCCTTTTTTGTCTTTTTTTGTCTTTGGGTGTTGTAATATGTAATTTGATAACACTTTTGATAATCCGTGCATTATTTATTTAACATTCGTGCCACTTTATTTGATGAATAACACAAAACGTGGCATTTCGTCTTATTTTTTCCTTTAGGGTTTTAAGGTTCTCATATTCGTCCTTTTTTGTCTTTTTTTGTCTTTGGGTGTTGTAATATGTAATTTGATAACACTTTTGATAATCCGTGCATTATTTATTTAACATTCGTGCCACTTTATTTGATGAATAACACAAAACGTGGCATTTCGTCTTATTTTTTCCTTTAGGGTTTTAAGGTTCTCATATTCGTCCTTTTTTGTCTTTTTTTGTCTTTGGGTGTTGTAATATGTAATTTGATAACACTTTTAATAATCCGTACATTATTTATTTAACATTCGTGCCACTTTATTTGATGAATAACACAAAACGTGGCATTTCGTCTTATTTTTTCCTTTAGGGTTTTAAGGTTCTCATATTCGTCCTTTTTTGTCTTTTTTTGTCTTTGGGTGTTGTAATATGTAATTTGATAACACTTTTGATAATCCGTACATTATTTATTTAACATTCGTGCCACTTTATTTGATGAATAACACAAAACGTGGCATTTCGTCTTATTTTTTCCTTTAGGGTTTTAAGGTTCTCATATTCGTCCTTTTTTGTCTTTTTTGTCTTTGGGTGTTGTAATATGTAATTTGATAACACTTTTGATAATCCGTACATTATTTATTTAACATTCGTGCCACTTTATTTGATGAATAACACAAAACGTGGCATTTCGTCTTATTTTTTCCTTTAGGGTTTTAAGGTTCTCATATTCGTCCTTTTTTGTCTTTTTTTGTCTTTGGGTGTTGTAATATGTAATTTGATAACACTTTTGATAATCCGTGCATTATTTATTTAACATTCGTGCCACTTTATTTGATGAATAACACAAAACGTGGCATTTCGTCTTATTTTTTCCTTTAGGGTTTTAAGGTTCTCATATTCGTCCTTTTTTGTCTTTTTTTGTCTTTGGGTGTTGTAATATGTAATTTGATAACACTTTTGATAATCCGTGCATTATTTATTTAACATTCGTGCCACTTTATTTGATGAATAACACAAAACGTGGCATTTCGTCTTATTTTTTCCTTTAGGGTTTTAAGGTTCTCATATTCGTCCTTTTTTGTCTTTTTTTGTCTTTGGGTGTTGTAATATGTAATTTGATAACACTTTTGATAATCCGTGCATTATTTATTTAACATTCGTGCCACTTTATTTGATGAATAACACAAAACGTGGCATTTCGTCTTATTTTTTCCTTTAGGGTTTTAAGGTTCTCATATTCGTCCTTTTTTGTCTTTTTTTGTCTTTGGGTGTTGTAATATGTAATTTGATAACACTTTTGATAATCCGTACATTATTTATTTAACATTCGTGCCACTTTATTTGATGAATAACACAAAACGTGGCATTTCGTCTTATTTTTTCCTTTAGGGTTTTAAGGTTCTCATATTCGTCCTTTTTTGTCTTTTTTTGTCTTTGGGTGTTGTAATATGTAATTTGATAACACTTTTGATAATCCGTACATTATTTATTTAACATTCGTGCCACTTTATTTGATGAATAACACAAAACGTGGCATTTCGTCTTATTTTTTCCTTTAGGGTTTTAAGGTTCTCATATTCGTCCTTTTTTGTCTTTTTTTGTCTTTGGGTGTTGTAATATGTAATTTGATAACACTTTTGATAATCCGTGCATTATTTATTTAACATTCGTGCCACTTTATTTGATGAATAACACAAAACGTGGCATTTCGTCTTATTTTTTCCTTTAGGGTTTTAAGGTTCTCATATTCGTCCTTTTTTGTCTTTTTTTGTCTTTGGGTGTTGTAATATGTAATTTGATAACACTTTTAATAATCCGTACATTATTTATTTAACATTCGTGCCACTTTATTTGATGAATAACACAAAACGTGGCATTTCGTCTTATTTTTTCCTTTAGGGTTTTAAGGTTCTCATATTCGTCCTTTTTTGTCTTTTTTTGTCTTTGGGTGTTGTAATATGTAATTTGATAACACTTTTGATAATCCGTGCATTATTTATTTAACATTCGTGCCACTTTATTTGATGAATAACACAAAACGTGGCATTTCGTCTTATTTTTTCCTTTAGGGTTTTAAGGTTCTCATATTCGTCCTTTTTTGTCTTTTTTTGTCTTTGGGTGTTGTAATATGTAATTTGATAACACTTTTGATAATCCGTACATTATTTATTTAACATTCGTGCCACTTTATTTGATGAATAACACAAAACGTGGCATTTCGTCTTATTTTTTCCTTTAGGGTTTTAAGGTTCTCATATTCGTCCTTTTTTGTCTTTTTTTGTCTTTGGGTGTTGTAATATGTAATTTGATAACACTTTTGATAATCCGTACATTATTTATTTAACATTCGTGCCACTTTATTTGATGAATAACACAAAACGTGGCATTTCGTCTTATTTTTTCCTTTAGGGTTTTAAGGTTCTCATATTCGTCCTTTTTTGTCTTTTTTTGTCTTTGGGTGTTGTAATATGTAATTTGATAACACTTTTGATAATCCGTACATTATTTATTTAACATTCGTGCCACTTTATTTGATGAATAACACAAAACGTGGCATTTCGTCTTATTTTTTCCTTTAGGGTTTTAAGGTTCTCATATTCGTCCTTTTTTGTCTTTTTTTGTCTTTGGGTGTTGTAATATGTAATTTGATAACACTTTTGATAATCCGTGCATTATTTATTTAACATTCGTGCCACTTTATTTGATGAATAACACAAAACGTGGCATTTCGTCTTATTTTTTCCTTTAGGGTTTTAAGGTTCTCATATTCGTCCTTTTTTGTCTTTTTTTGTCTTTGGGTGTTGTAATATGTAATTTGATAACACTTTTGATAATCCGTACATTATTTATTTAACATTCGTGCCACTTTATTTGATGAATAACACAAAACGTGGCATTTCGTCTTATTTTTTCCTTTAGGGTTTTAAGGTTCTCATATTCGTCCTTTTTTGTCTTTTTTTGTCTTTGGGTGTTGTAATATGTAATTTGATAACACTTTTGATAATCCGTTCATTATTTATTTAACATTCGTGCCACTTTATTTGATGAATAACACAAAACGTGGCATTTCGTCTTATTTTTTCCTTTAGGGTTTTAAGGTTCTCATATTCGTCCTTTTTTGTCTTTTTTTGTCTTTGGGTGTTGTAATATGTAATTTGATAACACTTTTGATAATCCGTGCATTATTTATTTAACATTCGTGCCACTTTATTTGATGAATAACACAAAACGTGGCATTTCGTCTTATTTTTTCCTTTAGGGTTTTAAGGTTCTCATATTCGTCCTTTTTTGTCTTTTTTTGTCTTTGGGTGTTGTAATATGTAATTTGATAACACTTTTGATAATCCGTACATTATTTATTTAACATTCGTGCCACTTTATTTGATGAATAACACAAAACGTGGCATTTCGTCTTATTTTTTCCTTTAGGGTTTTAAGGTTCTCATATTCGTCCTTTTTTGTCTTTTTTTGTCTTTGGGTGTTGTAATATGTAATTTGATAACACTTTTAATAATCCGTACATTATTTATTTAACATTCGTGCCACTTTATTTGATGAATAACACAAAACGTGGCATTTCGTCTTATTTTTTCCTTTAGGGTTTTAAGGTTCTCATATTCGTCCTTTTTTGTCTTTTTTTGTCTTTGGGTGTTGTAATATGTAATTTGATAACACTTTTGATAATCCGTAGCATTATTTATTTAACATTCGTGCCACTTTATTTGATGAATAACACAAAACGTGGCATTTCGTCTTATTTTTTCCTTTAGGGTTTTAAGGTTCTCATATTCGTCCTTTTTTGTCTTTTTTTGTCTTTGGGTGTTGTAATATGTAATTTGATAACACTTTTGATAATCCGTACATTATTTATTTAACATTCGTGCCACTTTATTTGATGAATAACACAAAACGTGGCATTTCGTCTTATTTTTTCCTTTAGGGTTTTAAGGTTCTCATATTCGTCCTTTTTTGTCTTTTTTTGTCTTTGGGTGTTGTAATATGTAATTTGATAACACTTTTGATAATCCGTGCATTATTTATTTAACATTCGTGCCACTTTATTTGATGAATAACACAAAACGTGGCATTTCGTCTTATTTTTTCCTTTAGGGTTTTAAGGTTCTCATATTCGTCCTTTTTTGTCTTTTTTTGTCTTTGGGTGTTGTAATATGTAATTTGATAACACTTTTGATAATCCGTGCATTATTTATTTAACATTCGTGCCACTTTATTTGATGAATAACACAAAACGTGGCATTTCGTCTTATTTTTTCCTTTAGGGTTTTAAGGTTCTCATATTCGTCCTTTTTTGTCTTTTTTTGTCTTTGGGTGTTGTAATATGTAATTTGATAACACTTTTGATAATCCGTGCATTATTTATTTAACATTCGTGCCACTTTATTTGATGAATAACACAAAACGTGGCATTTCGTCTTATTTTTTCCTTTAGGGTTTTAAGGTTCTCATATTCGTCCTTTTTTGTCTTTTTTTGTCTTTGGGTGTTGTAATATGTAATTTGATAACACTTTTGATAATCCGTGCATTATTTATTTAACATTCGTGCCACTTTATTTGATGAATAACACAAAACGTGGCATTTCGTCTTATTTTTTCCTTTAGGGTTTTAAGGTTCTCATATTCGTCCTTTTTTGTCTTTTTTTGTCTTTGGGTGTTGTAATATGTAATTTGATAACACTTTTGATAATCCGTGCATTATTTATTTAACATTCGTGCCACTTTATTTGATGAATAACACAAAACGTGGCATTTCGTCTTATTTTTTCCTTTAGGGTTTTAAGGTTCTCATATTCGTCCTTTTTTGTCTTTTTTTGTCTTTGGGTGTTGTAATATGTAATTTGATAACACTTTTGATAATCCGTGCATTATTTATTTAACATTCGTGCCACTTTATTTGATGAATAACACAAAACGTGGCATTTCGTCTTATTTTTTCCTTTAGGGTTTTAAGGTTCTCATATTCGTCCTTTTTTGTCTTTTTTGTCTTTGGGTGTTGTAATATGTAATTTGATAACACTTTTGATAATCCGTAGCATTATTTATTTAACATTCGTGCCACTTTATTTGATGAATAACACAAAACGTGGCATTTCGTCTTATTTTTTCCTTTAGGGTTTTAAGGTTCTCATATTCGTCCTTTTTTGTCTTTTTTTGTCTTTGGGTGTTGTAATATGTAATTTGATAACACTTTTGATAATCCGTGCATTATTTATTTAACATTCGTGCCACTTTATTTGATGAATAACACAAAACGTGGCATTTCGTCTTATTTTTTCCTTTAGGTTTTAAGGTTCTCATATTCGTCCTTTTTTGTCTTTTTTTGTCTTTGGGTGTTGTAATATGTAATTTTTTTTTTTAAATAAAGCCCCGAGGCTTTTGTTTTATTAAAATACACATAAAGGTTCAGAGCCGAAGCCCAATAAATAAGGAGGGACAGGATAAGTTCCCGTACACCATTAAATGAAAAACATAATAAAAAGTACTAAAATAAAAAGCAACCTAGAGTGCGCGATTACGCTCCTCGGAGAACTTTAAGTTCTGCCTGCAGCTGCCGTTTTTGAGGCGAGTCCCTCTTCATCTTTTGGATACAAGCATGTAACTGCTCTATGTTGTATTCTGGATCAAGTGAGAAGTCGCCCCGTGGTTTGTGCCCTTGCCTTGGCTTGGGAGAAACCGTGGTAGTTGAGGCTTGTGTGCCTAAGGTCCGTTCTCGTGGTGTGGCGGTGTCGTGTAAAGTTCTCTTCTTTTTGTGCGTGACAACCTGCCAGCCCTTCTCAGCAACTGACTCTTTGTGTTGCCGCGAGTCCTTGCGCACTGCCTCCTCGAGATCGCAGGTAACCTTCCATTGGTAGAAATCTGCCATAACACTTGCTGCTTTCTCTTTACGCTGTAGCCGCGACATCTGTTGGAAACCTGGTACATTAAGAATCAACATATTTTTGTAATAACCCTCCATAGGAGACCTGATAAGTGCAACGGAATGTTCAAGGGCCATGCGGGGCTTAGCCTCTTGTTGGTCCATTGCCTCGACTTCATCAGCCCAAGACGGTTTCGTGATTGGGTTGATGTAGTTTTGCTCGACTCTCTTGCGGGGACCTAACTCAAGCATCTGGACCAAAGTTTGCTTCCGCCCAAGGGTCGAATCTGCAGATTTTGGCCTCCGCATTACCTTATCTTCACGCGAACCTATACGATCTGAATGTGTGTGTGCGGAAGCAGGCGATGTCGGCTGGTGATTGACCACAGGCTGAGCATCATCCGTGACATCCAGACGCTCCAAACTGCATGTCACCTGATCTGTTGTAGTGTCCGAGCCCTCCTGTTCTTCAATCTGTAACAGATCGAATGCGTTGCTGGTAGACACCTGCTGCTGCTCTTTTACTAGATCAATAGGCTGCCGTGGCAAGTCAAGATCAATGGCTTGCTGTGTATTATCTTCTACCCTGAAAGGCCCAGCTGCATCCACATCTTGCTCGACAGTATTCGAGCTGGGCAAAGCATGCGACCCTAACTGGGACACACCACGAGCAACTTGTGAAGGCTTTCCCATGATATCTTTGGTAGCTCCAACCCGTTGCCACACCTGCTTGCGACCCCGATGAGAAGGCACCACCCTAACTGCAGCTGTACGCTTAACATCCTCCATTGAGGGGCCGCTAGTAGCCGCACCAACCATCCTTTTACAGTGCTCTGCTTGATGACCAATGTGCGAACAGTGCTTACAGAAATAAGGCAAGACATCATAGAAGACTGACGCCACCCTTGTTTCAATAGTGTCCCCTGAATGCTCATCCAGGATATCTATCGAAATTGTGTCAATTGTCGGATTAACAAGATCCAATTCAACACAAATTCTGGCAGAGTCGAGATTCGACCGTTCAACATTCCTCGTATCCACTTTAATCGGGTTGCCAACTATAGAAGCAATTCTTAAAAGAGTGGGTTCATCAAATAAATACAATGGAAGACCCTCAATTCGAATCCATGTAGGAGCTATGGAGGACTCTATTTTAGTAGAGAAGTTTGGAAACCATTTGAACATACGCATATCATAGCCATGTATATGCCACACTAATTGCATCCAAATGAAATAGAAATCAACATAAGAGGAGCATTCAATAATAATGTGTTTAGCATCCAAATTAGCGCAATTGATATCACCTTGGAGTTCGATATTCTTAAAGAATAGCTGGATTGCTTTGAGTGTAGGCCTCCCATGAGAGAATTTGCCTACTAGAACCCACTTTAGATTGTTCACCAATCGATTCTTCTCCGTTTTGGTTATGGAGATTGTCGGAGATCCTTTGGCGCCAGCGGTAAAGCTTGAATCAAAAGGGGTTGGGTCTGTGAACCAAGGTACAACAATTCTGCTTGCTTCTGGATTGGCCGTGTGGTGTTTGCCCTTAGCAACGTCAACATAAGATATAACTGGAGCAACATCATCCAATTGCTTGCCATAACGAGGGACAAGAGCTGGCCAACGTTGCAACATCTGCGCACTGGTCATGGTTAGGCATGGCAGGTTCGAATGAGGAGTCCTAGTGGCACTAGAAGACCTAGCCGAACTAGGATTGTGCTCCATTCCAACAGCTCCAACGAGATCTCGCGGCAAGAGGGGTTCAAATGCTGGTAATAACTTAACTTGAGACGGCGCAGGCTGCGTTTTGGACCGCTGAGTGGCTGTTGGCGGCATAACGGATGGAGCCCCGCTAGAGTGGGCTGTGTGCACGACCGCGTGAAGGAGATCTGGGGGAGACACTACCGCGTGAAGGAGATCTGGGCCGTGAAGGAGATCAAGTGGCTGGGACATGGTGGTGGCCGCAGGTAGGGACGACTGAGCTGAAGTCCTAGACTCTCTAGGAGACCTTGGGGCGGTCGGTTCTGTGGGCGGCTGTATCACTACCCTTCCGTGAGGGCAGGGCTGCTTTTCACCTGCCACAGTGGGCGGCAGGGAGAGGGGAGGTGGGTCACCCGCAGCCATGGTGGTGGCCGGAGGCGGCGGTGGCTCAATGGTGGAGGCTAGAAATCGCCATCCTTCGGTTTCTAGAGAGCTTTTTTTTTTTTTTTTGTTTTTTTTTTTTTTTTTTGATAACACTTTTGATAATCCGTGCATTATTTATTTAACATTCGTGCCATTTTATTTGATGAATAAGACAAAACGTGACATTTCGTCTTATTTTTTCCTTTAGGGTTTTAAGGTTCTCATATTCGTCATTTTTTGTCTTTTTTTGTCTTTGGGTGTTGTAATATGTAATTTGATAACACTTTTGATAATCCGTGCATTATTTATTTAACATTCGTGCCACTTCATTTAATGAATAACATAAAACGTGGCATTTCGTCTTATTTTTTCCTTTAGGGTTTTAAGGTTTTCATATTCGTCCTTTTTTGTCTTTTTTTGTCTTTGGGTGTTGTAATATGTAATTTGATAACACTTTTGATAATCCGTGCATTATTTATTTAACATTCGTGCCACTTTATTTGATGAATAACACAAAACGTGGCATTTCGTCTTATTTTTTTCCTTTAGGGTTTTAAGGTTCTCATATTCGTCCTTTTTTGTCTTTTTTTGTCTTAAGGTTCTCATGTTCGTCCTTTTTTGTCTTTTTTTGTCTTTGGGTGTTGTAATATGTAATTTGATAACACTTTTGATAATCCGTGCATTATTTATTTAACATTCGTGCCACTTTATTTGATGGCTGTTGTAATATGTAATTTGATAACACTTTTGATAATCCGTGCATTATTTATTTAACATTCGTGCCACTTTATTTGATGAATAAGACAAAACGTGGCATTTCGTCTTATTTTTTCCTTTAGGGTTTTAAGGTTCTCATATTCGTCCTTTTTTGTCTTTTTTCTCTTTGGGTGTTGTAATATGTAATTTGATAACACTTTTGATAATCCGTGCATTATTTATTTAACATTCGTGCCACTTTATTTGATGAATAAGACAAAACGTGGCATTTCGTCTTATTTTTTCCTTTAGGGTTTTAAGGTTCTCATATTCGTCCTTTTTTGTCTTTTTTGTCCTTTTTTGTCTTTGGGTGTTGTAATATGTAATTTGATAACACTTTTGATAATCCGTGCATTATTTATTTAACATTCGTGCCACTTTATTTGATGAATAAGACAAAACGTGACATTTCGTCTTATTTTTTCCTTTAGGGTTTTAAGGTTCTCATAATCGTCATTTTTTGTCTTTTTTTGTCTTTGGGTGTTGTAATATGTAATTTGATAACACTTTTGATAATCCGTGCATTATTTATTTAACATTCGTGCCACTTTATTTGATGAATAACATAAAACGTGGCATTTCGTCTTATTTTTCCTTTAGGGTTTTAAGGTTCTCATATTCGTCCTTTTTTGTCTTTTTTTGTCTTTGGGTGTTGTAATATGTAATTTGATAACACTTTTGATAATACGTGCATTATTTATTTAACATTCGTGCCACTTTATATGATGAATAACACAAAACGTGGCATTTCGTCTTATTTTTTCCTTTAGGGTTTTAAGGTTCTCATATTCGTCCTTTTTTATCTTTTTTTGTCTTTTGGTGTTGTAATATGTAATTTGATAACACTTTTGATAATCCGTGCATTATTTATTTAACATTCATGCCACTTTATTTGATGAATAACACAAAACGTGGCATTTCGTCTTATTTTTTCCTTTAGGGTTTTAAGGTTTTCATATTCGCTTTTTTGTCTTTTTTTGTCTTTGGGTGTTGTAATATGTAATTTGATAACACTTTTGATAATCCGTGCATTATTTATTTAACATTCGTGCCACTTTTATGATGAATACACAAAACGTGGCATTTCGTCTTATTTTTTCCTTTAGGGTTTTAAGGTTCTCATATTCGTCCTTTTTTGTCTTTTTTTGTCTTTGGGTGTTGTAATATAATTTGATAACACTTTTGAGAATCCGCGCATTATTTATTAAACATTCGTGCCACTTTATTTGATGAATAAGACAAACGTGCATTTCGTCTTATTTTTTCCTTTAGGGTTTTAAAGGTTCTCATATTCGTCATTTTTTGTCTTTTTTTGTCTTTGGGTGTTGTATATGTAATTTGATAACACTTTTGATAATCCGTTGCCATTATTTATTTAACATTCGTGCCACCTTTATTTGATGAATAAGACAAAAGTGACATTCGTCTTAATTTTTCCTTTAGGGTTTTATATCCGTGCATTATTTATTTAACATTCGTGCCACTTTATTTGATGAATAAGACAAAACGTGACATTTCGTCTTATTTTTTCCTTTAGGGTTTTAAGGTTCTCATATTCGTCATTTTTTGTCTTTTTTTGTCTTTGGGTGTTGTAATATGTAACTTGATAACACTTTTGATAATCCGTGCATTATTTATTTAACATTCGTGCCACTTCATTTAATGAATAACATAAAACGTGGCATTTCGTCTTATTTTTTCCTTTAGGGTTTAAGGTTCTCATATTCGTCCTTTTTTGTCTTTTTTTGTCTTTGGGTGTTGTAATATGTAATTTTTTTTTTTTTTTTAATTAAAGCCCAGAGGCTTTGATATATTAAAAAGACAAAAAAGAAGTTCAGAGCCGAAGCCCAATACATAAGGAGGGACAGGATAAAATCCCTTACCCCATTAAAAGAAACACATAATAAAAATTACTAAGAGATAATAGCAGCCTAGAGTGCGTTGTTACGCTCCTCGGAGAACTTTAAGCTCTGCCTGTAGCTGCCGTTTTTGTGGCGAGTCCCTCCTCATCTTTTGGATACGAGCATGTAATTGCTCTATGTTGTAATCTGGATCAAGAGAGATGTCACCCCGAGCTTTGTGCCCTTGATGTGCCTTGGGCGATCCCGAAGTAGTGGGAGCTAAAATCTGACCTCTTGGGGTGGCGTCGTCCTGTAAGGATCTTTTCTTTTTGTGCGTGACAACCTGCCAGTCGTTCTCAGATACGAGTGCTTTATGCTGCAGCTTGCGCCCTGCCTCCTCGAGGTCTTCCATCGCCTCGACCTCATCAGCCCAAGATGGTTGTGTGGTCTGCTTGTAGAAGTTTTGTTCGATGCTCTTGCGGGGACCTAGCTCAAGCATCTGCACCAAGGTTTGCTTCCGCCCAAGGGTCGAATCTGCCGATCTTGGCCGCGGTATATCTTCACTCGAGGCTACTGAAGGGGAAGAGGGAGATGTAGGCTGGTCCGTGCTCTCGTGCTCGCCAATCTGCAGGAGCTCGAATACGTTACAGGTTGAAACTGCTAGCACCTGAGGCCTTAGACCAGACTCGCCTATAGCATCCGAATGCGCAGCAGCCACCTGTTCCTCCTGCCGGCCGAATGCAGCAGTAGGCAGCAGCTCAGGACCCTCTGTGATGGCAGCCGCGGGCTGGAACAGAGCAGGCCTCTCCAGCTGGTATTCTGCCTCATTAATTGCGCAAACAACAGCCGGCTGTGCGCCAGAATCTGCAGCGTCCCATAGGACAATGGCACCATCGTGGATCCCCTGTTCGGCTGCAGCTCCATCGACCTGATCCTCCACTGGTTCGTCCCTAATCAGCCCGGGACTAGCAGTAGACGAAGACACTGCCGCCATAATCTCCTTCCCTTTGTGCAGAGCCGCTGTAGCAGCCCCTCTCGATGACGCACCTGAGTTAGTCTCTACTGTAGCGTTTGTTTGTAGACCTTGCCGAGCAACCGAAGCCCCTAATTGTGGGAGTGATATAGCAGCAGATTTTGAGGCCGTGTCCAGCTGATCAAGAGCAGTACAAGCTGCCTCATTGCTCCCCTGTTCTGCAGCTGTTTGAGGTGTTAAGTCGAGCCTAGCTGTAGCAACAACCCTGGCCTCCCTTATTACACCTTTCCCCTTGTCGTTTGCATCACCCGGTAAAGATTTAGCCACAGTCCAAGTCCGAATGCTTTTAGCATTCTTCCGTCGCTGTAGTTCTTGTGGTACATCAGCTTGCTGCGTGGAAGTTGGAAGCCTCTTACAAGCGGCCCTGTTATGCCCAACATGATAACAGGCAGAACAATAGTGCGGAATAGCGTCATACAACACATCGACCTTGAAGTGTTCTTGCACCACGCCTGTAGATTCGTCCTCAAAGCACACCATAAAAGACTCAATACCAGGCTTAGATATATCCATCTCTACACAAACTCTTGCTGTGTTCAACATCGTTCTGTTCAGATTACGAGAGTCGATCTTAATCGGCTTACCAACAGCATGTGCAATCTGCCATAGAGGCAACTTCTCAAACATGTAAAAGGGAATTCCTTTCAAGCGGATCCAAACGGGGACAACTGGTGACTCAATCTCAGGTGTAAATTCAGGAGTCCATTTCAAAATCCGCATCGGACATCCATCAACAGTCCAATGTAACCTCAACCAAATACGCTGGAAGTCAATTGAGTTTGAGCATTCAATATATAGATGCTTGTTGTCAAAAATTGAGATGTTATACAAACCAGTTAGCTTAAGGTCATGAAAGAAGTGTTGAATCTTCAACCAGGATGGTCGCCCATGGGAAAATTTCCCAAGAAGCACATATTTATGTTTTGCAACAAGTGCCGATTTATCTTCGATTTGAAAAAGAACAGCCTTTTTACCTTGAAACTCTGAAATCGGTTTACATGGAGGCACAAATTCGGAGTCAACATCGGTCTCGATCGGAGTTTGACTCGAGTGCGTCAACTGCGGAGAAGTTGATTTTTGTACCTGATTGGGACCTAGAAGAACAGCGGAGTATGATAATCTTGTTAGAGGGTTGCAAGTGTCCCCGTGGAGAACATTATTTGGGCTAACCCCATCTGCCATTGGCCGAGGAAAGCCAGCAGGTTGCGCCAATTCACCTGCCTGCATAGGCGCAAGACCAGCAGCTGTACATGGCGCCAATTCACCTACCTGCCTCACACCTGCGGCCTCCTTATTTGGAACAAGAGCGTCGGTTTGGGTTGGCATCAAACCTGCTGCCGACTTGAAGATTGTAGCGGCAGAGGCAATATTTCTGGAGACAAGAGGATTATCCCTTACCATGTGAGATGGCTGACCGGACTTGTAGATTTGAGAAGAAGAAGCTTCCTCCGCCATGGAGGACGGAGAAGATGGAGGCGGCCAAAGGCCCTTCAAGGGTTGCCCATTGAGAGAAAAAACCCTTGTTTTGTTGTTGTTGTTGTTGTAATATGTAATTTGATAACACTTTTGATAATCCGTGCATTATTTATTTAACATTCGTGCCACTTTATTTGATGAATAACACAAAACGTGGCATTTCGTCTTATTTTTTTCCTTTAGGGTTTTAAGGTTCTCATATTCGTCCTTTTTTGTCTTTTTTTGTCTTTGGGTGTTGTAATATGTAATTTGATAACACTTTTGATAATCCGTGCATTATTTATTTAACATTCGTGCCACTTTATTTGATGAATAAGACAAAACGTGGCATTTCGTCTTATTTTTTCCTTTAGGGTTTTAAGGTTCTCATATTCGTCCTTTTTTTTGTCTTTTTTTGTCCTTTTTTGTCTTTGGGTGTTGTAATATGTAATTTGATAACACTTTTGATAATCCGTGCATTATTTATTTAACATTCGTGCCACTTTATTTGATGAATAAAACAAAACGTGGCATTTCGTCTTATTTTTTCCTTTAGGGTTTTAAGGTTCTCATATTCGTCCTTTTTTGTCTTTTTTCTCTTTGGGTGTTGTAATATGTAATTTGATAACACTTTTGATAATCCGTGCATTATTTATTTAACATTCGTGCCACTTTATTTGATGAATAAGACAAAACGTGGCATTTCGTCTTATTTTTTCCTTTAGGGTTTTAAGGTTCTCATATTCGTCCTTTTTTTGTCTTTTTTTGTCCTTTTTTGTCTTTGGTTGTTGTAATATGTAATTTGATAACACTTTTGATAATCCGTGCATTATTTATATAACATTCGTGCCACTTTATTTGATGAATAAGACAAAACGTGGCATTTCGTCTTATTTTTTCCTTTAGGGTTTTAAAGTTCTGATATTCGTCATTTTTTGTCTTTTTTTGTCTTTGGGTGTTGTAATATGTAATTTGATAACATTTTTGATAATCCGTGCATTATTTATTTAACATTTGTGCCACTTTATTTGATGAATAACACAAAACGTGGCATTTCGTCTTATTTTTTCCTTTAGGGTGTTAAGGTTCTCATATTCGTCCTTTTTTGTCTTTTTTTGTTTTTGGGTGTTGTAATATGTAATTTGATAACACTTTTGATAATCCGTGCATTATTTATTTAACATTCGTGCCACTTTATTTGATGAATAACACAAAACGTGGCATTTCGTCTTATTTTTTCCTTTAGGGTTTTAAGGTTCTCATATTCGTATTTTTTTGTCTTTTTTTGTCTTTGGGTGTTGTAATATGTAATTTTTTTTTTTTTTTTTTAGTTAAAGCCCCAAGGCTTTGTTTATATAAAAAGACATAAAGAGTTTAGAGCCGAGGCCCAATACATAAGAGGGTAAGGGGCACCGCCCATACACCATAAAATAAACGCATAACGAAAATAACGAAAAAATAATAGCAGCTAGGGAACTCGAGGTTCAGCCTGTAGCTGTCATTTTGGAGGAGCGTCTCTTTTCAGCTGTTGAATACGAGCCTGTAATCGGTCTACGTCGTAGTCTGGATCTAGAGATGCTTTGATTCTTTGCCGGTCCTCGGCGGAAGTAGCTTTTAAGCGAGGACTTCTTTTCTTTTTGTGGGTTACTACTTGCCAGCCTTTCGCGGAATCGGACGCTTCTCGTAACACAATATCCTTCTGTAATTCCTCCTCAAGGGCGGAGGTGACTTTCCATTGGTAGAAGTCGGCCATAGTGGTAGCTGCTGTCTCTTGCTGTTGCGGGAGCGACATTTCTTGGAAGCCCGGAATATTGAGAATAAGCCTGTTTTTATAATAGCCCTCGTGCGGAGTGCGCACTAGTTGAAAGGAGTGCTCAATGGCCATATGGTTGACATTTGCCTCTTAACGTTCCAATTCCTCTACCTCATCTGCCCAGGAGGCTTTTGTAGGCAGCTGCGATCGTTGTTGCCCGGCGGTAGTACATGGACCTAATCGGGGAAGCTGCGCCATAGGTCTCTTCGTCTTACCAAGGGCCGAGTCCGCAGATTTTGGTCTGATTGCATCATCCTTTGGGGGCCTCGGCGGGCTCTCAACCTGCTGTCCTACCTCCCGCACCCGTCCCCCAATGTCGCAGCCTTCGTCCGAGGTATGCTGCAGCAGAGCAGCACACTGCCCTGCGTCCTGCAACAGGCTCGCACCAGCACCTGTCCCGCACTGCATCAGGCCCGCACCAGCATCTGTCCCGCCCGGCGAGGGTGCCAACTGATGCGTCCCAAGTGAACCCTGTTGCGCGTGCGGCGCATAACCATGACCTGAACTGCAGCCCCCTGCGTTTATCCCCTCTGATTGTAGTTGCGCAGAGTCTTGAGCACCATCATTATTACCTGAAGCATTCTGATTTGGGTAATCGGTCTCCACCACAGGCGCATTAGGAACCTGATCGTGTTGTAGTAGAGCAAGCGCTTGGCTACTGTCCCCGGACAAAACTGCAGCTGATTCATCCCTCGCTTCCTCCAGCGGCTGAAGGGCCTGGTTGGACTCCGCAACAGCCACACGCCCTTTATTCTTCGTACTAACAGGTTGCCACAGTTTCTTGGTCTTCCTTTGCACATCAGACTTGGCTGCGTGAGATAGAGTCAGCCCAGACACAGACCCACGAGATCTTTTACAATGAGAAGTCATATGTCCAATATGAGAGCAAATTGAGCAGAATTGTGGCACTTCATCATAGAAGATTCGAGCCTTAATCGTTTCAATAGTTGCACCAGAATTTTCCTCCACAATTTTGATGTTAATAGTTTCAATTATAGGTTTCGAGGCATCCATCTCAATACATATTCTAGCATAACTTAAACATGAACGATTTAGGTTCCTAGGATCAACTTTAATCGGTTTCCCAATGGTAGAAGCAATGCTCATCAGGGAACTTTCATCGAACATGTACAGTGCAAGACCCACTATTTTAATCCAAACTGGGGCGATGGGAGATTCAACCTTAGCAGAGAAAGACGGATGCCACTTGAAGCAACGCATAATAAACACTTGAATATTCCATTCTAATTTCAACCAAATCAGATAAAAATCCAAATAGCTAGAGCATTCGATATAAATATGTTTAGAGTCCGCAATCGCACATTGGACATTACCTTGGAGCTGGAGAAGATCAAAGAATTCTTGAATCCCTGTAATATGAGGGCGCCCATGGGAGAACTTCCCAATTAAAACCCATTGAAGGTTCTCCGATAATTTGAGCCTTTCCGATGATGTAAAAACAATGGAGGGGGTGCCATCTTCAATTGAGCAAGGTTTGAGGAGAATTTCAGATGGGTCTGTGAAAGGGGCTGTCGAAGAAGACGAGCCCGTTTGATTGCTAAACCTTTTGGCGACTTGGAGGTTGCCTTGTACGATATCAGCATAAGAGGGTGAAGTTGTATGGGCTGTGTTCTTCAATTTAGCATCATGAGGAGAGGAGTCGGCCGCAGCCTGCGCATCTGCTGCCTTGCTGGAGACTAGAGGCCCGTCCCTTACAACCTGAGAGGGCAGAACCGAAGCTTTCTCCGCCATGGAGGTCGGAGAAGAAGGGGCGGCCAAAGGCCCTTCAAGGAATTCCCATTGAGAGAAAACCCTTGTTTGTTGTGTTGTAATATGTAATTTTGTTGTAATATGTAATTTGATAACACTTTTGATAATCCGTGCATTATTTATTTAACATTCGTGCCACTTTATTTGATGAATAACACAAAACGTGGCATTTCGTCTTGTTTTTTCCTTTAGGGTTTTAAGGTTCTCATATTCGTCCTTTTTTTGTCTTTTTTTGTCCTTTTTTGTCTTTGGGTGTTATAATATGTAATTTGATAGCACTTTTGATAATCCGTGCATTATTTATTTAACATTCGTGCCACTTTATTTGATGAATAAGACAAAACGTGGCATTTCGTCTTATTTTTTCCTTTAGGGTTTTAAGGTTCTCATATTCGTCATTTTTTGTCTTTTTTTGTCTTTGGGTGTTGTAATATGTAATTTGATAACACTTTTGATAATCCGTGCATTATTTATTTAACATTCGTGCCACTTTATTTGATGAATAACACAAAACGTGGCATTTCGTCTTATTTTTTCCTTTAGGGTTTTAAAGTTCTCATATTCGTCCTTTTTTATCTTTTTTGTCTTTTGGTGTTGTAATATGTAATTTTTTTTTTTTTTTTTTTTTAAACGAAAGCCCCAAGGCTTTGAATTATATAAAAATACATAAAGAGTTTAGAGCCGAAGCCCAAGACATAAGAAGGTACGGGTCAACATCCCATACACAATAAATTAAACGCATAATGAAAATTACGAAGAAGGAGTAGCAGCTAGAGGAGAGCAAATTATGCCCCTCTGAGAACTCGAAGTTCAGCCTGTAGCTGTCATTTCGGAGGCGAGGCTCTTTTCATCTGTTGAATACGAGCCTGTAATCGATCTACGTCGTAGTCTGGATCGAGAGATGCTTTGATTCTTTGCCGGTCCTCGGTAGGTGTAGCTTTTAAGTTAGGACTTCTTTTCTTTTTGTGGGCTACAACTTGCCAGCCTTTCTCAGAATCTGGCGTCTCGCGTAGCACAATATCCTTCCGTAATTCCTCCTCAAGGGCGGAGGTGACTTTCCATTGGTAGAAGTTGGCCATAGTGGTAGCTGCTGTCTCTTGTTGTTGTTGGAGTGACATTTCTTGGAAACCCGGAATATTGAGAATAAGCATGTTTTTGTAATAGCCCTCGTTAGGAGATCTCACTAGCTGAAAGGAATGTTCAGTGGCCATACGGGAGGCCTTTGCCTCTTGCTTTTCCAACGCCTCTACCTCATCTGCCCAGGACGTTTTTGTAGGCGGCTGCACTTGTTTTTGCTCAATGGTTTTGCTCGGGCCTAACCGACAAAGTTCCACCAGAGGTTTCTTCTTCCTTACGAGGCCAGAGTCTGCAGATTTTGGCCTTACCAAATCAGCCATTGGGAGCCTCGGAGAGCTCGGCATCACCTTGTTTTCGACTTGTGCAGCACCCAGCAGGTGTCCCCCCTGGTTGTGTCCATCCGCCGAACCAGGCTGCAGCAGAGCAGGCTCCGAGACCTGCAGCAGCGCGACTTCCTCCTGCAGCAGCTCCGCACCCGAAGCCTGCAGCAGAGTCGACTCCAGCGCTTCTTCCTCAACCTGTAGTACAGCGAAGTTGTTTGTGCTCAGAATTGGCTGCCCTACAGCACCAGCCAGGGTGCGCTCTGCATCAGGAACACCAGCTTGCGCAACCTGTTTGAGTTGATTCTTGACAACACTTTGCTCCGGAACATTCCTGCTAACCTGCTGCCACACCTTTTTAGTACTCCCTTGCGAAGAACCAACAGCAGGTGGAGTAGTCTTAACTGAGACAATTGACCTCCCAGAGGACAATTCAACGGGAAGAGTCGAAACGTATTTAGGCCTTTTGCATCGAGCAGCTAAATGGCCAATGTGAGCACAAACAGAACAATATTGGGGCACAACATCATAACAGACTGTGGCCCTCTTAGTTTCGATGATTACCCCAGTGGTGTCATCCACGATATTGATTAATATCGACTCAACTAACGGCTGGGACGCATCAAGCTCAATGCAAATTCTAGCATAGCTCAAGCAGCTCCGATTAATATTCCGAGCATCCACCTTGGAGCTGCAGTTTGTTGAAGAATTGTTGTATCACTTGCAATTGAGGGCGACCATGTGAAAACTTCCCAACCAAAACCCAATTGAGACTATTCACCAACTGATTCTTCTCTGTCGAGGTGAAAACAATCGAAGAGACGCCTCCTTGTGTCGTTGTTAGCTTGCGGCAGATCGAAGACGGATCCATAAATTTAGGGCGATCTAGGCGGTTGTTTTCAAAACTCGGATCTTGATTCTTGCCTTTGACTATGTTGGCGAAGGAACACTGAATTCCGCCATTAATTTTTGAGTCAAACTTGGCGGCTTAAAGAATTGGAGCGCCATTAATTTTTGAGTCCAACTTGGCCGCTTGAAGAATTGGAGCGCCATTAATTTTGGAGTCCAACTTGGCGGCTTGAAGAATTGGAGCAGGGACCTCCGATGATTGGCCAACCGCTTGAACATTGTCCTTGCTGTCAAGATACTCAACATACGAGATTGCAGTATGAGAAGTTGATGCTCGATTCAAACAAGAGCCAACAATTGATGAAGAAGTCAAGGCCGCGGCTATGGCGTTTGAGTCGCCTGGGGCGCCCTCTTTTTCTAGGGCTTCCATCTTTTTCTTGTCTTGTAATTGTAATATGTAATTTGATAACACTTTTGATAATCCGTGCATTATTTATTTAACATTCGTGCCACTTTATTTGATGAATAACACAAAACGTGGCATTTCGTCTTGTTTTTTCCTTTAGGGTTTTAAGGTTCTCATATTCGTCCTTTTTTGTCTTTTTTTGTCCTTTTTTGTCTTTGGGTGTTGTAATATGTAATTTGATAGCACTTTTGATAATCCGTGCATTATTTATTTAACATTCGTGCCATTTTATTTGATGAATAAGACAAAACGTGGCACTTCGTCTTATTTTTTCCTTTAGGGTTTTAAGGTTCTCATATTCGTCATTTTTTGTCTTTTTTTGTCTTTGGGTGTTGTAATATTTAATTTGATAACACTTTTGATAATCCGTGCATTATTTATTTAACATTCGTGCCACTTTATTTGATGAATAAGACAAAACGTGGCATTTCGTCTTATTTTTTCCTTTAGGGTTTTAAGGTTCTCATATTCGTCTTTTTTTGTCTTTTTTTGTCTTTGGGTGTTGTAATATGTAATTTGATAACACTTTTGATAATCCGTGCATTATTTATTTAACATTTGTGCCACTTTATTTGATGAATAACACAAAACGTGGCATTTCGTCTTATTTTTTCCTTTAGGGTTTTAAGGTTCTCATATTCGTCCTTTTTTTGTCTTTTTTTGTCCTTTTTTGTCTTTGGGTGTTGTGATATGTAATTTGATAACACTTTTGATAATCCGTGCATTATTTATTTAACATTCGTGCCACTTTATTTGATGAATAAGACAAAACGTGGCATTTCGTCTTATTTTTTCCTTTAGGGTTTTAAGGTTCTTATATTCGTCATTTTTTGTCTTTTTTTGTCTTTGGGTGTTGTAATATGTAATTTGATAACACTTTTGATAATCCGTGCATTATTTATTTAACATTCGTGCCACTTTATTTGATCAATAACACAAAACGTGGCATTTCGTCTTATTTTTTCCTTTAGGGTTTTAAGGTTCTCATATTCGTCCTTTTTTTGTCTTTTTTTGTCCTTTTTTGTCTTTGGGTGTTGTAATATGTAATTTGATAACACTTTTGATAATCCGTGCATTATTTATTTAACATTCGTGCCACTTTATTTGATGAATAAGACAAAACGTGGCATTTCGTCTTATTTTTTCCTTTAGGGTTTTAAAGTTCTGATATTCGTCATTTTTTTGTCTTTTTTTGTCTTTGGGTGTTGTAATATGTAATTTGATAACACTTTTGATAATCCGTGCATTATTTATTTAACATTTGTGCCACTTTATTTGATGAATAACACAAAACGTGGCATTTCGTCTTATTTTTTCCTTTAGGGTGTTAAGGTTCTCATATTCGTCATTTTTTGTCTTTTTTTGTCTTTGGGTGTTGTAATATGTAATTTGATAACACTTTTGATAATCCGTGCTTTATTTATTTAACATTCGTGCCACTTTATTTGATGAATAACACAAAACGTGGCATTTCGTCTTATTTTTTCCTTTAGGGTTTTAAGGTTCTCATATTCGTCTTTTTTTGTCTTTTTTTGTCTTTGGGTGTTGTAATATGTAATTTGATAACACTTTTGATAATCCGTGCATTATTTATTTAACATTCGTGCCACTTTATTTGATGAATAACACAAAACGTGGCATTTCGTCTTGTTTTTTCCTTTAGGGTTTTAAGGTTCTCATATTCGTCCTTTATTTGTCTTTTTTTGTCCTTTCTTGTCTTTGGGTGTTGTAATATGTAATTTGATAGCACTTTTGATAATCCGTGCATTATTTATTTAACATTCGTGCCACTTTATTTGATGAATAAGACAAAACGTGGCACTTCGTCTTATTTTTTCCTTTAGGGTTTTAAGGTTCTCATATTCGTCATTTTTTGTCTTTTTTTGTCTTTGGGTGTTGTAATATGTAATTTGATAACACTTTTGATAATCCGTGCATTATTTATTTAACATTCGTGCCACTTTATTTGATGAATAAGACAAAACGTGGCATTTCGTCTTATTTTTTCCTTTAGGGTTTTAAGGTTCTCATATTCGTCTTTTTTTATCTTTTTTTGTCTTTGGGTGTTGTAATATGTAATTTGATAACACTTTTGATAATCCGTGCATTATTTATTTAACATTCATGCCACTTTATTTGATGAATAACACAAAACGTGGCATTTCGTCTTATTTTTTCCTTTAGGGTTTTAAGGTTCTCATATTCGTCCTTTTTTGTCTTTTTTTGTCCTTTTTTGTCTTTGGGTGTTGTAATATGTAATTTGATAGCACTTTTGATAATCCGTGCATTATTTATTTAACATTCGTGCCACTTTATTTGATGAATAAGACAAAACGTGGCATTTCGTCTTATTTTTTCCTTTAGGGTTTTAAGGTTCTTATATTCGTCATTTTTTGTCTTTTTTTGTCTTTGGGTGTTGTAATATGTAATTTGATAACACTTTTGATAATCCGTGCATTATTTATTTAACATTCGTGCCACTTTATTTGATGAATAACACAAAACGTGGCATTTCGTCTTATTTTTTCCTTTAGGGTTTTAAGGTTCTCATATTCGTCTTTTTTTGTCTTTTTTTGTCTTTGGGTGTTGTAATATGTAATTTGATAACACTTTTAATAATCCGTGCATTATTTATTTAACATTCGTGCCACTTTATTTGATGAATAACACAAAACGTGGCATTTCGTCTTATTTTTTCTTTAGGGTTTTAAGGTTCTCATAGGACTTCTTTTCTTTTTGTGGGTTACAACTTGCCAGCCTTCCTCAGAATCTGGCGCTTCTCGTAGCACAATATCCTTCCGTAATTCCTCCTCGAGAGCGGAGGTGACTATCCATTTGTAGAAGTCGGCCATAGTGGTTGCTGCTGTCTCTTGTTGTTGTTGGAGCGAAAGTTCTTGGAAACCTGGTATATTAAGAATCAGCATGTTTTTATAATAGCCCTCGTTAGGAGATCTCACTAGCTGAAAGGAATGTTCAGTGGCCATACGGGAGGCCTTGGCCTCTTGCTTTTCCAATGCCTCTACCTTATCTGCCCAGGACGTTTTTGTAGGCGGCTGCACTTGTTTTTGCTCAATGGTTTTGCTCGGGCCTAACCGACAAAGTGCCACCAGAGGTTTCTTCTTCCTTACGAGGGCAGAGTCTGCAGATTTTGGCCTTACCAAATCAGCCTTTGGGGGCCTCGGAGAGCTCGGCATCACCTTGTTTTCGACTTGTGCAGCACCCAACAGGTGTCCCCCCTGGTTGTGTCCATCTGCCGAACCAGGCTGCAGCAGAGCAGGCTCCGAGACCTACAGCAGCGCAACTTCCTCCTGTAGCAGCTCCGCACCCGAAGCCTGCAGCAGTGTCGACTCCAGCGCTTGTTCCTCAACCTGTAGTACAGCGAAGTTGTTTGTGCTCAGAATTGGCTGCCCCACAGCACCAGCCAGGGTGCGCCCTGCATTAGGAACACCAGCAGCGTGCGTAACCTGTTTGAGTTGATTTTCGACAACACTTTACTCCGGAACATTCCTGCTAACCTGCTGCCACACCTGTTTAATACTCCCTTGCGAAGAACCAACAGCGGGTGGACTGGTCTTAACCGAGACAATTGACCTCCCAGAGGACAATTCAACGGAAATAGGCGAAACGTATTTAGGCCTTTTGCATCGAGCAGCTAAATGGCCAATGTGAGCACAAACAGAACAATATTGGGGCACAACATCATAACGGACTGTGGCCCTCTTCGTTTCGATGATTACCCCAGTGGTGTCATCCACGATATTGATTAAGATCGACTCAACTAACGGCTGGGACGCATCAAGCTCAATGCAAATTCTAGCATAGCTCAAGCAGCTCCGATTAATATTCCGAGCATCCACCTTTATCGGCTTCCCCAATGCAGAGGCAACACTTAGAAGGGTGTGTTCATCAAAGAAATACAGAGGGAGACCAATAATCTTAATCCAAACAGGGGCAATCGGAGACTCAATCATAGCGGAAAAATCAGATTGCCACTTAAACATACGCATACTAAATCCTTGGATAATCCACACTAATTGCAGCCAAATCATATAATAATCCAGATAGCTAGTACACTCGATATAAACATGTTTCGAGTCCGCTAAGGCACAATTAACCTCACCTTGGAGCTGCAGTTGGTTGAAGAATTGTTGTATCACGTGCAATTGGGGGCGACCATGAGAAAACTTCCCAACCAAAACCCAATTGAGGCTATCCACCAATTGGTTCTTCTCTGCCGAGGTGAATACAATCGAAGAAACGCTTCCTTGTGTCGTTGTTGGCTTGCGGCAGATCGAAGACGGGTCCATAAATATAGGGGCTGCTAGGGAGAGCCGACCTAAGTGATTGTTGGCAAAACTTGATTCTTGATGCTTGCCTTTGACAATGTTGGCGTATGTAATCTGATTACCACCATCGTTGACTTTAATTGAAGAGTCCAACTTTGCGGCTTGTTGGCTTGGGGCAGGGGCCTTCGAAGATTGGCCAACATCGTTGCCCTTGTTGTCAAAAAATTCATAATACGAAGATGACGGTTGATTCAAGGAAATACATGAAGATTTCAAGGCATCGTTGACTTTAATTGAAGAGTCAAACTTTGCGGCTTGTTGGCTTGGGGCAGGGGCTGTTGATTGGCCAACATCGTTTCTCTTGTTGTCAAGGAATTCAGCAGACGAAGATGAAGCTTGATTCAAGCCAATAGATGAAGATTTCAAGGTGGCGGCTAAGGCCTGTGAGTCGCCTGAGGCGTCTTCTTTCTCTAGGGCTTCCATCTTTTTTCAGGTGTGTGTTGTAATCGTTTTAATATGTAATTTGAAAACACTTTTGATAATCCGTGCATTATTTATTTAACATTCATGCCACTTTATTTGTTGAATAACACAAAACGTGGCATTTCATCTTATTTTTTCGTTTAGGGTTTTAAGGTTCTCATAGTTGTCCTTTTTTGACTTTTTTTGGCTTTGGGTGTTGTAATATATAATTTGATAAGACTTTTAATAATCCGTACATGATTTATTTTACATTCGTTCCACTTTATTTGATGAATAACACGAACCGTGGCATTTCGTCTTATTTTTTCATTTACGGTTTTAAGGTTCTCATAGTCGTCCTTTTTTGTCTTTGGGTGTTGTAGTATGCAATTTGATAACACTTTTGATAATCCGTGCATTATTTATTTAACATTCGTGCCACTTTATTTGATGAATAACACAAAACGTGGTATTTCGTCTTATTTTTTCCTTTAGGGTTTTAAGGTTCTCATATTCGTTCTTTTTTGTCTTTTTTTGTCTTTGGGTGTTTTAATATGTAATTTGAAAACACTTTTGATAATCCGTGCATTATTTATTTAACATTCGTGCCACTTTATTTGTTGAATAACACAAAACGTAGCATTTCATCTTATTTTTTCGTTTAGGGTTTTAAGGTTCTCATAGTTGTCCTTTTTTGACTTTTTTTGGCTTTGGGTGTTGTAATATATAATTTGATAACACTTTTGATAATCCGTACATGATTTATTTAACATTCGTTCCACTTTATTTGATGAATAACCCGAACCGTGGCATTTCGTCTTATTTTTTCGTTTATGGTTTTAAGGTTTTCATATTCGTCCTTTTTTGTCTTTTTTTGTCTTTGGGTGTTGTAATATGTAATTTTTTTTTTAACAAGACAAAGAAAATGACTTTCAACACAATATCCGCAATAACAAGAAAATTTTTGAGCCGCAAGGACAAGCCAAGCACCTCTAAATATAAAAAAAAAATTGCAAAATATAAAATTGTTTCAAATGTAAAAGATCTACCACACCTATTCCTCAAAGCCCAAGGCTAAAAGGAATGTAGAAGTAAAACTTACATAACAGTACTAAGACATAACATTAATTAAAATTCCTGAAATGGATTTGCAGAAGATCATTTTGCACCCTTCTTGGCTGCAGCCTTGGTAACCTTGGCACCGGTTGGGTCCTTCTTCTCCACACTCTTGATGACTCCGACAGCAACAGTTTGACGCATGTCCCTCACGGCAAAACGACCAAGTGGTGGGTAGGTGGCGAATGTCTCCACAACCATGGGCTTGGTGGGAATCATCTTAATCATACCAGCATCACCGTTCTTCAAGAACTTGGGCTCCTTCTCTAGCTCCTTACCAGATCGCCTGTCGATCTTGGGGACTAGCTCGGCAAACTTCACAGCAATGTGAGAGGTGTGGCAATCCAGCACTGGTGCATATCCATTTCCGATCTGACCAGGGTGGTTCATGATGATGACCTGGGCGATGAAGTTGGCAGCTTCCTTGGCTGGGTCATCCTTGGAGTTGGATGCAACATAACCACGCTTGAGATCCTTGAGTGCAACATTCTTAACATTGAATCCCACATTGTCACCAGGAAGAGCCTCTGGAAGAGCTTCGTGGTGCATCTCAATAGACTTGACCTCAGTTGTCAGACCAGTAGGACCCAAGGTAACGACCATACCAGGCTTGATCACACCAGTCTCAACACGTCCCACGGGCACCGTTCCAATACCACCAATCTTGTACACATCCTGAAGTGGCAGACGAAGTGGCTTGTCTGAGGGCCTCTTTGGCTCAGAGATTTGATCAAGAGCCTCAAGGAGGGTTGGTCCCTTGTACCAGTCGAGGTTGGTGGACCTCTCAATCATGTTGTCACCCTCAAATCCAGAGATGGGGACGAAGGGGATCTTCTCGGGGTTGTATCCGACCTTCTTGAGGTAAGATGACACCTCCTTGATGATTTCATCGTATCGTGCCTTTGAGTATTTGGGGGTAGTGGCATCCATCTTGTTACAACAGTAAATCATCTGCTTCACACCAAGGGTGAAAGCCAAAAGAGCGTGCTCACGGGTCTGTCCGTCCTTTGAGATACCAGCTTCAAAACCACCAGTGGTGGAGTCAATGATGAGGACAGCACAATCAGCCTGGGAGGTACCAGTAATCATGTTCTTGATGAAATCTCTGTGTCGAGGAGCATCAATGACGGTACAGTAGTACTTGGTGGTCTCAAACTTCCACAAGGCAATATCAATAGTAATACCACGTTCACGCTCAGCCTTAAGTTTGTCCAACACCCATGCGTACTTGAATGACCTCTTGTTCATCTCAGTAGCTTCCTTCTCGAATCTCTCGATCACACGATTGTCAATTCCTCCAAGCTTGTAGATCAAGTGACCGGTTGTGGTCGATTTTCCAGAGTCGACATGGCCAATGACCACAATGCTGATATGAATCTTTTCTTTACCCATTCTGAACTAGTACTAAGAAATGAATGAGGAAGCAGCTAGAGGAAGATGGAGAGTGTATACACTTTTGATAATCCGTATATTATTTATTTAACATCCGTGCCACTTTATTTGATGAATAACACAAAACGTGGCATTTCGTCTTATTTACCTTTAGGGTTTTAAGGTTCTCATATTCGTCATTTTTAGTCTTTTTTGTCTTTTGGTGTTGTAATATGTAATTTGATAACACTTTTGATAATTCGTACATTATTTATTTAACATTCGTGCCACTTTATTTGATGAATAACACAAAAGTGGCATTTCGTCTTATTTTTTCCTTTAGGGTTTTAAGTTTCTCATCTTCGTCCTTCTTTGTCTTTTTTTGTCTTTTAGTGTTGTAATATGTAATTTGATAACACTTTTTGATAATCCGTGCATTATTTATTTAACATTCGTGCCACTTTATTTGATGAATAACACAAAACATGGCATTTCATCTCATTTTTTCGTTTAGGGTTTTAAGGTTTTCATATTCGTCCTTTTTTGTCTGCTTTTGTCTTTGGGTGTTGTAATATGTAATTTGATAACACTTTTAATAATCCGTGCATTATTTATTTAACATTCGTGCCACTTTATTTGATGAATAACATGAAACGTGGCTTTTCGTCTTATTTTTTCGTTTAGGGTTTTAAGGTTCTCATATTCGTCCTTTTTTGTCTTTTTTTGTCTTTGGGTGTTGTAATATGTAATTTGATAAAACTTTTGATAATCCGTGCATTATTTATTTAACATTCGTTCCACTTTATTTGATGAATAACACAAAAAGTGGCATTTCGTCTTATTTTTTCGTTTAGGGTTTTAAGGTTCTCATATTAGTCATTTTTTTGTCTTTTCTTGTCTTTGGGTGTTATAATATGTAATTTTTTTTTAAGCAAAACCCAACAGGGGTTACGTGTTACCATTCAAACAAAACAAATACATAGTCTCGGGAGCGAATCGCATCAGTATGCACTTACCACGTCAATTCCCCCATCCCTGCGGTAAGAGAACCTTGCCCCCAGTAAGCATCAAGACAAGGACCAAGTCTCCAAACCACTGCATGGGGTATATACACCCTTCATCCCCCCCCCCCCTGCATCTCTGCAAGAGTGTATGCACTTGCCACGTCAAACCCCCCATCCCTGTGGTAAGAGAACCTTGCCCAACAGCAAGCCGGAGAATAGAAATAGTGGAAGTCCCAGCCATACCCCCGGATCCACGCTAGAAAACACCCAAAACTCAGAATAGGAGAGCCCCTGAAAAATATACATATGCGCTCGAAGAAACAAGGGGAGCGCGCTCAGCAAGTCTATCTATAAATAGCTATGCCATCAGAGATGATGCAACAACTCTATCCCTCTCTGGCTCGGGCAATAACTCCAGTTGTAATATCGATCTCGGACAAAATCTCAACAGACGACCCCTATCCATATGAAATGCAAATGTGCCCGTCACCTCCAATGCTCATGTACCTGCAAAATGATCAGAATCTGCTCATATTTTAATAGCATCCTATAGGACCATAGAGAAGCCAGGGGGAGCAAAACAAACGCGATCGGAGGTCGTTTGAATGTTTGACGACCCCGTTGTACCGTTTGTCCCGTTTTGAGCATGGGTACAAAAAGTACTCCGAATCTGCTCATTTTTTAACAGCAACCAGTATGACCATAGAGAAGCCCGGGGGAGCAACAACAAACGCGATCAGATGTCGTTTGGTTGTTTTACGGCACCGTTGTACCGTTCGTCCCGTTTTGAGCATGGGTACATAAAGTATTCAGAATCTGCTCATTTTTTAAAAGCAGCCAGTAGGACCATAGAGAAGTGTGGGGGAGCAAGAACGAACGTGGTCGGAGATCGTTTGGATGTTTTACGACCCCATTGTACAGTTAGTCCCGTTTTGAGCATGGGTACAAAAACTATTTAAATGCTGCTCATTTTTTAGCAGCAACCAGTACGACCATAGAGAAGCCCGGGGGAGCAAGAAGAAACGCGATCGGATGTCCTTAGGATGTTTTACGACCCCGTTTTACCGTTCGTCCCGTTTGAAGCATGGGTACATAAAGTATTCAGAATCTGCTCATTTTTTAATAGCATCCATTAGGACCATAGAGAAGCCAGGGGGAGCAAGAACAAACCCGATCGGAGGTCGTTTGGATGTTTTACGACCCCATTGTACCGTTCGTCCTGTTTTGATCATGGGTACAAAAAGTACTCTGAATCTGCTCATTTTTTAAAAGCAGCCAGTAGGACCATAGAGAAGTGTGGGGGAGCAAGAACGAACGCGATTGGAGGTCGTTTGGATGTTTTACGACCCCGTTTTACCGTTAGTCCCGTTTTGAGCATGGGTACAAAAACTATTTAGATGCTGCTCATTTTTTAACAGCAGCCAGTTTTACCGTTAGTCCCGTTTTGAGCATGGGTACAAAAACAATTTAGATGTTGCTCATTTGTTTAACAGCAGCCAGTACGACCATAGAGAAGCCCGGAGAGCAAAAACAAACGCGATCGGATGTTGGTTGGAAGTTTTATGACACCGTTTTACCGTTCGTCCCGTTTTAAGCATGGGTACAAAAAGTATTCAGAAACTGCTCATTTTTAACTGAAGCCAGTAGGACCATTGAGAAGCCCGGGGAGCAAGAATGAACGCGATCAGAGGTCGTTTGGATGTTTTACGACCCCATTGTACCGTTCGTCCTGTTTTGAGCATGGGTAGAAAAAGTACTCAGAATCTGCTCATTTTTTAGCAGCAACCAGTACGACCATAGAGAAGCCCGGGGGAGCAAGAAGAACGCGATCGGATGTCCTTTGGATGTTTTACGACCCCGTTTTACCGTTCGTCCCGTTGCAAGCATGGGCACATAAAGTATTCAGAATCTGCTCATTTTTTAATAGCATCCATTAGGACCATAGAGGAGCCAGGGGGAGCAAGAACAAACCCGATCAGAGGTCGTGTTTGGATGTTTTACTACCCCGTTTTACCGTTATTCCAGTTTTGAGCATGGGTACAAAAACTATTTAGATGCTGCTCATTTTTTAACAGAAGCCAGTACGAAAATAGAGAAGCCCGGAGGACCAAGAACAAACGCGATCGGATGTCGTTTGGATGATTTACGACCCCGTTTTACCGTTACTCCCGTTTTGGGCATGGGTACAAAAAGTATTCAGAATCTGCTCATTTTTTAACAGCAGCCAGTAGGACCATAGAGAAGCGTGGGGGAGCAAGAACGAACATGATCCTAGGTCGTTTGGATGTTTTACGACCCCGTTTTACCGTTAGTCCAGTTTTGAGCATGGGTACAAAAACTATTTAGATGCTGCTCATTTTTTCATAGCAGCCAGTACGAAAATAGAGAAGCCCAGGGGACCAAGAACAAACGCGATCGGATGTCGTTTGGATGTTTTATGACCCCGTTTTACCGTTCGTCCCATTTTGAGCATGGGTACAAATAGTATTCAGAATCTGCTAATTTTTTTAACAGAAGCCAGTAGGACCATTGAGAAGCCCGGGGGAGCAAGAACGAACGCGATCAGATGTCGTTTGGATGTTTTACGACCCCATTGTACCGTTCGTCCTGTTTTGATCATGGGTACAAAAAGTACTCTGAATCTGCTCATTTTTTAACAGCAACCAGTAAGACCATAGAGAAGTGTGGTGGAGCAAGAACAAACGTGGTCGGAGGTCGTGTCGATGTTTTACGACCCCATTGTACCGTTAGTCCTGTTTTGAGCATGGGTACAAAAAGTATTTAGATGCTGCTCATTTTTTAACAGCAACCAGTACGACCATAGAGAAGCCCGGGGGAGCAAGAACAAACGCGATCGGATGTCGTTTGGATGTTTTACGACCCCGTTTTTACCGTTCGTCCCGTTTTAAACATGGGTACAAAATGTATTCAGAATCTGCTCATTTTTTAATAGCATCCATTAGGACAATAGAGAAGCCAGGGGGAGCAAGAACAAATACGATCAGAGGTCGTTAGGATGTTTTACGACCCCGTTTTACCGTTCGTCCCGTTTCGGGCATGGGTACAAAAAGTATTCAGAATCTGCTCATTTTCTAACAGCAGCCAGTATGACCATAGAGAAGCGTGAGGGAGCAAGAACGAAAGTGATCGGAGGTCGTTTGGATGTTCTACGACCCTATTTTGTCGTTAGTCCCGTTTTGAGCATGGGTACAAAAACAATTTAGATGTTGCTCATTTGTTTAACAGCAGCCAGTACGACCATAGAGAAGCCCGGAGAGCAAAAACAAACGCGATCGGATGTTGGTTGGAAGTTTGATGACCCCATTTTACCGTTCGTCCCGTTTTAAGCATGGGTACAAAAAGTATTCAGAATCTGCTCATTTTTTAACGGCAGCCAGTACGAAAATAGAGAAGCCAGGGGGAGCAAAACAACGCGATCGGAGGTCGTTTGGATGTTTGACGACCCCGTTGTACTGTTTGTCCCGTTTTGAGCATGGGTACAAATAGTATTCATAAACTGCTCATTTTTTTAACAGAAGCCAGTAGGACCATAGAGAAGTGTGGGGGAGCAAGAACGAACGTGGTCGGATATCGTTTGGATGTTTTACGACCCCATTGTACAGTTAGTCCCGTTTTGAGCATGGGTACAAAAAGTATTTAAATGCTGCTCATTTTTTAGCAGCAACCAGTACGACCATAGAGAAGCCCGGGGGAGCAAGAAGAAACGCGATCGGATGTCCTTTGGATGTTTTACGACCCCGTTTTACCGTTCGTCCCGTTTCAAGCATGGGTACATAAAGTATTCAGAATCTGCTCATTTTTTAATAGCATCCATTAGGACCATAGAGAAGCCAGGGGGAGCAAGAACAAACCCGATCAGAGGTCGTGTTTGGATGTTTGACGACCCCGTTGTACTGTTTGTCCCGTTTTGAGCATGGGTACAAAAACTATTTAGATGCTGCTCATTTTTTAACAGCAGCCAGTACGACAATAGAGAAGCTCGGGGGACCAAGAACAAACGTGATCGGATGTCGTTTGGATGATTTACGACTTCGTTTTACCGTTACTCCCGTTTTGGGCATGGGTACAAAAAGTATTCAGAATCTGCTCATTTTTTAACATCAGCCAGTAGGACCATAGATAAGCGTGGGGGAGGAAGAACGAACGTGATCGTAGGTCGCTTGGAGTTTTACTACCCCGTTTTACCGTTATTCCATTAGGACCATAGAGAAGCCAGGGGCAGCAAGAACAAACCCGATCGGACGTCGTTTGGATGTTTTACGACCCCATTGTACCGTTCGTCCTGTTTTGATCATGGGTACAAAAAGTACTCTGAATCTGCTCATTTTTTAAAAGCAGCCAGTAGGACCATAGAGAAGTGTGGGGGAGCAAGAACGAACGCGATCGGAGGTCGTTTGGATGTTTTACGACCCCGTTTTACCGTTAGTCCCGTTTTGAGCATGGGTACAAAAACTATTTAGATGCTGCTCATTTTTTAACAGCAGCCAGTTTTACCGTTAGTCCCGTTTTGAGCATGGGTACAAAAACAATTTAGATGTTGCTCATTTGTTTAACAGCAGCCACTACGACCATAGAGAAGCCCGGAGAGCAAAAACAAACGCGATCGGATGTTGGTTGGAAGTTTTATGACCCCGTTTTACCGTTCGTCCCGTTTTAAGCATGGGTACAAAAAGTATTCAGAATCTGCTCATTTTTTAACAGTAGCCAGTACGAAAATAGAGAAGCCAGGGGGAGCAAAACAAACGCGATCGGAGGTCGTTTGGATGTTTGACGACCCCGTTGTACTGTTTGTCCCGTTTTGAGCATGGGTACAAAAACTATCTAGATGCTGCTCATTTTTTAACAGCAGCCAGTACGACAATAGAGAAGCTCGGGGGACCAAGAACAAACGCGATCGGATGTCGTTTGGATGATTTACGACTTCGTTTTACCGTTACTCCCGTTTTGGGCATGGGTACAAAAAGTATTCAGAATCTGCTCATTTTTTAACATCAGCCAGTAGGACCATAGATAAGCGTGGGGGAGGAAGAACGAACGTGATCGTAGGTCGTTTGGATGTTTTACTACCCCGTTTTACCGTTATTCCAGTTTTGAGCATGGGTACAAAAACTATTTAGATGCTGCTCATTTTTTAACAGCAGCCAGTTCGAAAATAGAGAAGCCCGGGGGACCAAGAACAAACGCGATCGGATGTCGTTTGGATGATTTACGACCCCGTTTTACCGTTACTCCCGTTTTGGGCATGGGTACAAAAAGTATTCAGAATCTGCTCATTTTTTAACAGCAGCCAGTAGGACCATAGAGAAGCGTGGGGGAGCAAGAACGAACGTGGTCGGAGATCGTTTGGATGTTTTACGACCCCATTGTACAGTTAGTCCCGTTTTGAGCATGGGTACAAAAAGTATTTAAATGCTGCTCATTTTTTAGCAGCAACCAGTACGACCATAGAGAAGCCCTAGGGAGCAAGAAGAAACGCGATCGGATGTCCTTAGGATGTTTTACGACCCCGTTTTACCGTTCGTCCCGTTTGAAGCATGGGTACATAAAGTATTCAGAATCTGCTCATTTTTTAATAGCATCCATTAGGACCATAGAGAAGCCAGCGGCAGCAGAACAACCCGATCGGAGGTCGTTTGGATGTTTTACGACCCCATTGTACCGTTCGTCCTGTTTTGATCATGGGTACAAAAAGTACTCTGAATCTGCTCATTTTTTAAAAGCAGCCAGTAGGACCATAGAGAAGTGTGGGGGAGCAAGAACGAACGCGATCGGAGGTCGTTTGGATGTTTTACGACCCCGTTTTACCGTTAGTCCCGTTTTGAGCATGGGTACAAAAACTATTTAGATGCTGCTCATTTTTTAACAGCAGCCAGTTTTACCGTTAGTCCCGTTTTGAGCATGGGTACAAAAACAATTTAGATGTTGCTCATTTGTTTAACAGCAGCCAGTACGAAAATAGAGAAGCCAGGGGGAGCAAAACAAACGCGATCGGAGGTCGTTTGGATGTTTGACGACCCCGTTGTACTGTTTGTCCCGTTTTGAGCATGGGTACAAAAACTATTTAGATGCTGCTCATTTTTTAACAGCAGCCAGTACGACAATAGAGAAGCTCGGGGGACCAAGAACAAACGCGATCGGATGTCGTTTGGATGATTTACGACCCCGTTTTACCGTTACTCCCGTTTTGGGCATGGGTACAAAAAGTATTCAGAATCTGCTCATTTTTTAACAGCAGCCAGTAGGACCATAGAGAAGCGTGGGGGAGCAAGAACGAACGTGATCGTAGGTCGTTTGGATGTTTTACTACCCCGTTTTACCGTTATTCCAGTTTTGAGCATGGGTACAAAAACTATTTAGATGCTGCTCATTTTTTAACAGCAGCCAGTACGAAAATAGAGAAGCCCGGGGGACCAAGAACAAACGCGATCGGATGTCGTTTGGATGATTTACGACCCCGTTTTACCGTTACTCCCGTTTTGGGCATGGGTACAAAAAGTATTCAGAATCTGCTCATTTTTTAACAGCAGCCAGTAGGACCATAGAGAAGCGTGGGGGAGCAAGAACGAACGTGATCCTAGGTCGTTTGGATGTTTTACGACCCCGTTTTACCGTTAGTCCAGTTTTGAACATGGGTACAAAAACTATTTAGATGCTGCTCATTTTTTAACAGCAGCCAGTACGAAAATAGAGAAACCCGGGGGACCAAGAACAAACGCGATCAGATGTCGTTTGGATGTTTTACGACCCCATTGTACCGTTCGTCCTGTTTTCATCATGGGTACAGAAAGTACTCTGAATCTGCTCATTTTTTAAAAGCAGCCAGTAGGACCATAGAGAAGCGTGGGGGAGCAAGAACGAACGTGATCCTAGGTCGTTTGGATGTTTTACGACCCCGTTTTACCGTTAGTCCCGTTTTGAGCATGGGTACAAAAACTATTTAGATGCTGCTCATTTTTAACAGCAGCCAGTTTTACCGTTAGTCCCGTTTTGAGCATGGGTACAAAAACTATTTAGATGCTGCTCATTTTTTAACAGCAGCCAGTTTTACCGTTAGTCCCGTTTTGAGCATGGGTACAAAAACAATTTAGATGTTGCTCATTTGTTTAACAGCAGCCAGTACGACCATAGAGAAGCCCGGAGAGCAAAAACAAACGCGATCGGATGTTGGTTGGAAGTTTTATGACCCCATTTTACCGTTCGTCCCGTTTTAAGCATGGGTACAAAAAGTATTCAGAATCTGCTCATTTTTTAACGGCAGCCAGTACGAAAATAGAGAAGCCAGGGGGAGCAAAACAATGCGATCGGAGGTCGTTTGGATGTTTGACGACCCCGTTTGTCCCGTTTTGAGCATGGGTACAAATAGTATTCATAAACTGCTCATTTTTTTAACAGAAGCCAGTAGGACCATTGAGAAGCCCGGGGGAGCAAGAACGAACGCGATCAGATGTCGTTTGGATGTTTTACGACCCCATTGTACCGTTTGTCCTGTTTTGATCATTGGTACAAAAAGTACTCTGAATCTGCTCATTTTTTAACAGCAGCCAGTAGGACCATAGAGAAGTGTCGGGGAGCAAGAACGAACGTGGTCGGAGATCGTTTGGATGTTTTACGACCCCATTGTACAGTTAGTCCCGTTTTGAGCATGGGTACAAAAAGTATTTAAATGCTGCTCATTTTTTAGCAGCAACCAGTACGACCATAGAGAAGCCCGGGGGAGCAAGAAGAAACGCGATCGGATGTCCTTTGGATGTTTTACGGCCCCGTTTTACCGTTCGTCCCGTTTCAAGCATGGGTACATAAAGTATTCAGAATCTGCTCATTTTTTAATAGCATCCATTAGGACCATAGAGAAGCCAGGGGGAGCAAGAACAAACCCGATCAGAGGTCGTGTTTGGATGTTTGACGACCCCGTTGTACTGTTTGTCCCGTTTTGAGCATGGGTACAAAAAGTACTCTGAATCTGCTCATTTTTTAAAAGCAGCCAGTAGGACCATAGAGAAGTGTGGGGGAGCAAGAAACGAACGCGATCGGAGGTCGTTTGGATGTTTTACGACCCCGTTTTACCGTTTGTCCCGTTTTGAGCATGGGTACAAAAGGTACTCCGAATCTGCTCATTTTTTAACAGCAACCAGTATGACCATAGAGAAGCCCGCGGGAGCAAGAACAAACGCGATCAGATGTCTTGTATTTGTTTTACGACACCGTTGTACCGTTCGTCCCGTTTTGAGCATGGGTACATAAAGTATTCAGAATCTGCTCATTTTTTAATAGCATCCATTGGGACATAAAGAAGCCAGGGGGGAGCAAGAACAAACCGATCAGAGGTCGTGTTTGGATGTTTGA
>QFAX02000368.1:0-32177 GCA_003412495.2 Echium plantagineum
CACCTCTTAGTGCTATTCAGGAATTTCTTACTTCATTGAAACTCAAGGGCCGCTATAATGTTTCCATATATGACGACAACCACATTTTCATTGAGTGCAAACTTGTGGAGGATAGAAATAAACTTTGGTTAAAGCATGCTTGGTATATTAAGCACTATATTGTTCGTATGTTTGCCTGGTCCCCGGATTTCAGCCCCCATAAGGAATCCCCCATTCGCCCTGTGTGGATATACCTCCCCCGTCTCCCACTACATTTGTATCAGGACATGGCGTTAGCCTCTATTGCTAACACTATAGGTAAGCCTATTAGATTTGACTCCCATAACATGAACAGAGTGAAGTTGGGTTGCGCCTCGGTTTGCATTGAATTGGATATGTCCAAACCGAGAAAGGACTCCATTGTCCTGGAATTTGAGAATGAGGAAGACCCCTCCATAATAGAGAGGCATGTGCAGCGAGTGGAATATGAAAAAGCGCCTAATTATTGTAATGTTTGTTACAAATTTGGTTGTGACTGTAGCTCCAAGAAGCAAGCGGATGATGTTGGGATTAAGGAGACATCCTCAGAATTGGGAACAACATCTCTGGGTCCCTTGCTCAGCAGTGGTCCAAGTGTTTATGGCCCAATCAATTCAGTCTCCATTAAGACTAATTTTGAGCCTAAACCATCTTCCTTTAGGCGGAGCCCACATCCAGCTAGAAAACATTCTTATCCCTCAAAGAATGCAGTGAATAAAGCCTATGTCCCTAAGATGAAAAGAAGCATTCTGCCTCAGGAAAACACCCTTTGTCAAACCTCTAATGCCTTTCAAGCTCTAGCAGAGGACACTGTTACTATTTCAGACTCTCCTCCGGATATTCCGGCAGCTCCAGACAAAGGTAAACAACATATGGAGATAGAAGAGGACACAGTTGACTCTCTCTCGGCAGGATCGATGGAAGCTATGTTAATTTTGGGAGCTGAATCTCCAACATTTGAGGAGAACAATGAGGGGATGTTTCCCCATGGCGAATAGTATTCTATGTTGGAACCTGCGTGGGATAGGGAATGACCCCACGTGCAGGAGACTCAAACACCTGATTAGGGCTCATAAAATAGACTTATTGGCCATTCAGGAACCTCTGTTAGCACATTCCCAAATTGCTACCTATAAGACTAAATTAAAATATGACCATTGTGCTCATAACATGAATGGAAAGATTTGGTTTTTCTGGAACCAAAATTACAAAATTGATATCATATTGGATGAGTTACAACTACTTCATACTAAATGCATCCATCAACAATCTGGCTCTACTCTCTTCATTACCATCACTTATGCTGCATGTAATGTTGTCACCAGAAGATTGCTTTGGAGCTCCATGGTTGGCATCTCTCATTCTGCATCCCCTTGGATGATTATGGGGGACTTCAATGCCCTTTCTTCCATCTCTGATTACAAAGGTTCTGGTACACCTGACAACACATCAATCAAAGAATTTGTGAGTTGCATCAATGACTGTCAGCTTATTGATGCTGGATATATTGGCTCTAAATACACAAGATCAAATGGAAAAGTTTTTTCAAGGCTGGACAGAGTTATGGTGGACTCTCATTGGTTGGATCTCTTCCCACAGATGACAGTTAGGCACCTGGCAAGAACACACTCAGATCATGCTCCTCTCCTGATCCATTGCCAATATAAGGACTTCATTCCAAGAAGTTCATTTAGATTCTTAAACATGTGGATTTTAAATGACACCCTTCCTGCTTTGGTTGACTCTGTTTGGAACAAAACTCACTATGGTGAGCCTATGTTCATACTGTGGTCCAAACTAAAAGATCTCAAAAAAGCCCTCAAACTCTGGAACAGGGAAGTCTTTGGACATGTCACAACTCTGGTTGAAAGTGCAGAAGCAGAGGTTCAATACTTGGAGCAAGTCTTTGAAGCCTCTGGAAACAATTCTGACTGGGAAGCCCTGAAAACTGCACAAGAGCATCATGTTAAGCAGCTTGCCATTCAAGAAGAATTCATATCTCAAAAGGCTGGTATTAAGTGGATGGCTGAAGGAGACAAATCAACTAGTTTCTTCCATGGATACATCAAAAAAAGGACCAGAAAAAAATTAATTAGAGGCACCCTGGATAATGGAAACTGGTTGACTGACAAGGAAGAAGTTGCAAACTCTGCTATTCATTATTTCACTGAGGCCTTTAAAGGGGACAGCTCAGATTTAAATGGAGAAACTTTGCAGGATCTCTTACCTCATAAGATCACAGAGGAACAGAACATCAATCTTATGGCAGCTCCAACAATGCTGGAGGTTAGGGAAGCAGTGTTCTCCCTCAACAAGGATGGTATGCCTGGACCAGATGGATTCAATGGAAGGTTCTTCCAACACTTCTGGGAAACAATATCCAGTGATGTCCACAAAGCAGTGTGCTCATTCATTTCTGGAAACAACATGCCTCAAGGAATGACATCAACCAACATTGCATTAATCCCCAAATGTGATGGCCCTATCACCTGGAAGCAATTCAGACCTATTAGTCTTTGCTCTTTTGCAAATAAAATTATCTCTAAGGTCATGAGCACAAGATTATCCTACATTCTGCCAGGTATAATATCTGACTTTCAAGCAGGATTTGTCAAAGATAGGTTAATTCATGATAATATACTCCTCACTCAAGAACTCTCTCATTATATTAATCATGCTGCTAGAGGAGGAAATGTGATGTTAAAGCTTGACATGACTAGAGCATTTGATATGCTCTCCTGGGAATTCTTATATGCTGTCCTAGATAAATTTGGATTTGCCAGGGAATGGATTAATAGAATTGAAGCCTGCATCAGTAATTCTTGGCTATCTATTTGCATTAATGGAGAAGCCAAAGGCTACTTTCATGCTGAAAAAGGATTGAGACAAGGGGATCCCTTGTCTCCTGCTCTGTTTATTCTGGCCCAAGATTATTTGCTTAGAGGATTGAACAAATTGATCACTCAAAACACCTCTATGGCTTACTACACAAAAAGCAATCTAATCATTCCTTGTCTAGCATTTGCAGATGATTGTATCATCTTTTGTAATGGCTCTACCTCTACAATCTCAGCAATTATGAATTTTCTGAATCATTATCAAAAAATTTCTGGACAAGCTATTAACAGTAACAAGAGCTCTTGCATTATGGGCCCTAGGATGTCTGAAACAAGAAAAAATACAATCCTACATCTTACAGGTTTCAAAAGAGAACTTCTGCCATTCACATACCTTGGGGTCCCAATTTACAAAGGGAAAAAGCAGAACATTCTATTTGACAAGCTGCTGGATTCATTGAAAATAAAAATAGCTGCCTGGGATCACAAATTGCTCTCTTTTGGAGGCAAGATCACTCTCATCCACAGTATCTTGAACACTGTCCCTCTTTATATCCTGCAAGTTCATAAAATGCCTGTTAGCACAAGGGACAAAATTGAGAAGCTACTTAACAAATTTCTTTGGGGAGATAGCACACATTGGTGCAGTTGGAAAGTTTTTTGTGCTCCTTATAAAGAAGGAGGTTTAAACTTCAAACATCTGGATGATCTTTATGCTACTGCCATGTGCAAAGCATGGTACAGGATTAGAGAAGGGAAAACTCTTTGGAGCAGATTTATGTTGCAGAAATATTGCAGGACTAAACACCCTGCAAAAGCCACTATTTACCCTGGCCAATCCAAACTCTGGCTTAACATCACAAAATTCAGAGAGAAAGCAGAAGCAAAAATTGGTTGGTGCATTGAAGAAGGGAATTGTGACTTTTGGCTGGATCACTGGATTGGAGAGGGCCCTATTGATATCTCCAAAAAAGCTGGAACTAAAGTTAATTACTATTGGAAGGATGGGGAATGGGACTGGAGCACACTTGATCATATTCTCAATGCAACCCAAAAACATGACCTCAATCTGATCCATCTTTCTGAGCAGCCAGACAAGATTTTGTGGAAAGACTCTAATAATAGCAAATTTTCTTTCAATCTTACCTGGCAGCATATCAGACAGCAGGGCTCTTTGACTCCTTTTTTTGAGCTCCTATGGCACCATCACATCCCTAAGAAGATGTCTTTCCTGGTGTGGAGAGTGTTGAAGAACAAGATCCCAGCAGACAACATCCTACAACATAGAGGGGTGGCCTTAGCTTCTAAATGTCAATGCTGCTCAGATTATGAAAGTAGCAACCATATTTTCTTACATAATCCCACAGCTCAAAAGATTTGGAGGCATTTTGAAGTCATTTTTGGCATCAAAGGTACTATTTACACCTCTATTAGACATGTCTTGCAGGTCTGGAGCATCCCTATTGCCACAAAAGGGCATATCAGACACATTGTCCCTATTTTCATCCTTTGGGGACTTTGGGAGGCCAGAAACAAATCCAAACATGGAGAACTAACTTATGATTCCAGAAATATAATCAAAAGAATTTTAAACCTCATCAAGATTCTGGCTATGACTAATCAACTCAAGGCGATACACTGGAAAGGAAATCAGGATGCTGCTGCCTTTTTCAACATCAACCTGCCCCCCCCCTCCCAGTTACCTCCTCTGGTTCTTTATTGGATCAAGCCTACACCAGGTCATATTAAGCTTAATTTGGATGGCTCTTTCAAAAATTCTGAAGCAGCAATCGGAGGAATTCTCAGAGATGACCAAGGGAAGATCATTAATGCAATTGGAATCAAAATTGAAGCTAATGATGCACTACATACAGAAATGAAGGCAATTCAAATCATTCTAAAATGGAGTATTGACCAAGGCTATCAATCATTAGAAGTGGAATCCGATTCGGCTCAAGCGATACTAATGATTAAATCTAGAACAGGGATCTGGAATTACATGCAATTGATCAGCATTATCAATCATGATCTCGAAGCAAGCCAATCGAAGATTACTTACATCAAGAGAGAGCAGAATGCAGCAGCTGACTTCATGGCTAAAAGGGCGCAATCAGCAAATGAGCCGATCTTCTGGAAGGAGGAAGAGATTCCCAGCCATCTCAGAGCAATCATTCGACTGGAAGCCAGAGGAGTTCCCTACATTCGATCGAGAATTGGAACTTTGCCCTAACCTTTTCGGTTTTGTAAATAGTCTTTTCCCTTTTCTTTTATGGGGTTGATTTGAGCGTGTTCTTTTTGACCCCCCCTTATTTTAACACGCAACCCTTGCTTCGCAAGGTTATCGAGGAAAAAAAAAAAAGACAACAAAATACAAAAAAGGACGAATATGAGAACCTTAAAACCCTAAACGAAAAAATAAGACGAAATGCCACGTTTTGTGTTATTCATCAAATAAAGTGGCACGAATGGTAAATAAATAATGCACGGATTATCAAAAGTGTTATCAAATTACATATTACGACACCTAAAGACAAAAAAAGACAAAAAAAGGACAAATATGAGAACCTTAAAACCCTAAATGAAAAAATAAGACGAAATGCCACGTTTTGTGTTATTCATCAAATAAAGTGGCACGAATGTTAAATAAATAATGCACGGATTATTAAAAGTGTTATCAAATTACATATTACGACACCTAAAGACAAAAAAAGACAAAAAAAGGACAAATATGAGAACCTTAAAACCCTAAATGAAACAATAAGACGATGAAATGCCACGTTTTGTGTTATTCATCAAATAAAGTGGCACGAATGGTAAATAAAATAATGCACGGATTATCAAAAGTGTTATCAAATTACGTATTACGACACCTAAAGACAAAAAAGACAAAAAAAGGACGAATATGAGAACCTTAAAACCCTAAATGAAACAATAAGACGATGAAATGCCACGTTTTGTGTTATTCATCAAATAAAGTGGCACGAATGTTAAATAAATAATGCACGGATTATTAAAAGTGTTATCAAATTACATATTACAACACCCAAAGACAAAAAAAGACAAAAAAGGACGAATATGAGAACCTTAAAACCCTAAACGAAAAATAAGACGAAATGTCACGTTTTGTGTTATTCATCAAATAAAGTGGCACGAATGGTAAATAAATAATGTACGGATTATCAAAAGAGTTATCAAATTACATATTGCAATACCCAAAGACCAAAAAAGACAAAAAAGGACGAATATGAGAACCTTAAAACCCTAAACGAAAAAATAAGACGAAATGCCACGTTTTGTGTTATTCATCAAATAAAGTGGCACGAATGTTAAATAAATAATGCACGGATTATTAAAAGTGTTATCAAATTACATATTACAACACCCAAAGACAAAAAAAGACAAAAAAGGACGAATATGAGAACCTTAAAACCCTAAACGAAAAAATAAGACGAAATGCCACGTTTTGTGTTATTCATCAAATAAAGTGGCACGAATGGTAAATAAATAATGTACGGATTACCAAAAGTGTTATCAAATTACATATTACAACACCCAAAGACAACAAAATACAAAAAAGGACGAATATGAGAACCTTAAAACCCTAAACGAAAAAATAAGACGAAATGCCACGTTTTGTGTTATTCATCAAATAAAGTGGCACGAATGGTAAATAAATAATGCACGGATTATCAAAAGTGTTATCAAATTACATATTACGACACCTAAAGACAAAAAAAGACAAAAAAGGACAAATATGAGAACCTTAAAACCCTAAATGAAACAATAAGACGATGAAATGCCACGTTTTGTGTTATTCATCAAATAAAGTGGCACGAATGGTAAATAAATAATGCACGGATTATCAAAAGTGTTATCAAATTACATATTACGACACCTAAAGACAAAAAAAGACAAAAAAAGGACGAATATGAGAACCTTAAAACCCTAAATGAAACAATAAGACGATGAAATGCCACGTTTTGTGTTATTCATCAAATAAAGTGGCACGAATGTTAAATAAATAATGCACGGATTATTAAAAGTGTTATCAAATTACATATTACAACACCCAAAGACAAAAAAAGACAAAAAAGGACGAATATGAGAACCTTAAAACCCTAAACGAAAAAATAAGACGAAATGCCACGTTTTGTGTTATTCATCAAATAAAGTGGCACGAATGGTAAATAAATAATGTACGGATTACCAAAAGTGTTATCAAATTACATATTACAACACCCAAAGACAACAAAATACAAAAAGGACGAATATGAGAACCTTAAAACCCTAAACGAAAAAATAAGACGAAATGCCACGTTTTGTGTTATTCATCAAATAAAGTGGCACGAATGGTAAATAAATAATGCACGGATTATCAAAAGTGTTATCAAATTACATATTACGACACCTAAAGACAAAAAAAGACAAAAAAAGGACAAATATGAGAACCTTAAAACCCTAAATGAAACAATAAGACGATGAAATGCCACGTTTTGTGTTATTCATCAAATAAAGTGGCACGAATGGTAAATAAATAATGCACGGATTATCAAAAGTGTTATCAAATTACATATTACGACACCTAAAGACAAAAAAAGGACGAATATGAGAACCTTAAAACCCTAAATGAAACAATAAGACGATGAAATGCCACGTTTTGTGTTATTCATCAAATAAAGTGGCACGAATGTTAAATAAATAATGCACGGATTATTAAAAGTGTTATCAAATTACATATTACAACACCCAAAGACAAAAAAAGACAAAAAAGGACGAATATGAGAACCTTAAAACCCTAAACGAAAAAATAAGACGAAATGTCACGTTTTGTGTTATTCATCAAATAAAGTGGCACGAATGGTAAATAAATAATGTACGGATTATCAAAAGAGTTATCAAATTACATATTGCAACACCCGAAGACAAAAAAAGACAAAAATGGACGAATATGAGAACCTTAAAACCCTAAAGGAAAAAATAAGACGAAATGCCACGTTTTGTGTTATTCATCAAATAAAGTGGCACGAATGTTAAATAAATAATGTACGGATTATTAAAAGTGTTATCAAATTACATATTACAACACCCAAAGACAAAAAAAGACAAAAAAGGACGAATATGAGTACCTTAAAACCCTAAATGAAAAAATAAGACGAAATGCCACGTTTTGTGTTATTCATCAAATAAAGTGGCACGAATGTTAAATAAATAATGCACGGATTATTAAAAGTGTTATCAAATTACATATTACAATACCCAAAGACCAAAAAAGACAAAAAAGGACGAATATGAGAACCTTAAAACCCTAAACGAAAAAATAAGACGAAATGCCACGTTTTGTGTTATTCATCAAATAAAGTGGCACGAATGTTAAATAAATAATGCACGGATTATTAAAAGTGTTATCAAATTACATATTACAACACCCAAAGACAAAAAAAGACAAAAAAGGACGAATATGAGAACCTTAAAACCCTAAACGAAAAAATAAGACGAAATGCCACGTTTTGTGTTATTCATCAAATAAAGTGGCACGAATGGTAAATAAATAATGTACGGATTACCAAAAGTGTTATCAAATTACATATTACAACACCCAAAGACAACAAAATACAAAAAAGGACGAATATGAGAACCTTAAAACCCTAAACGAAAAAATAAGACGAAATGCCACGTTTTGTGTTATTCATCAAATAAAGTGGCACGAATGGTAAATAAATAATGCACGGATTATCAAAAGTGTTATCAAATTACATATTACGACACCTAAAGACAAAAAAAGACAAAAAAAGGACAAATATGAGAACCTTAAAACCCTAAATGAAACAATAAGACGATGAAATGCCACGTTTTGTGTTATTCATCAAATAAAGTGGCACGAATGGTAAATAAATAATGCACGGATTATCAAAAGTGTTATCAAATTACATATTACGACACCTAAAGACAAAAAAAGACAAAAAAAAGGACGAATATGAGAACCTTAAAACCCTAAATGAAACAATAAGACGATGAAATGCCACGTTTTGTGTTATTCATCAAATAAAGTGGCACGAATGTTAAATAAATAATGCACGGATTATTAAAAGTGTTATCAAATTACATACTACAACACCCAAAGACAAAAAAAGACAAAAAAGGACGAATATGAGAACCTTAAAACCCTAAACGAAAAAATAAGACGAAATGTCACGTTTTGTGTTATTCATCAAATAAAGTGGCACGAATGGTAAATAAATAATGTACGGATTATCAAAAGAGTTATCAAATTACATATTGCAACACCCGAAGACAAAAAAAGACAAAAATGGACGAATATGAGAACCTTAAAACCCTAAAGGAAAAAATAAGACGAAATGCCACGTTTTGTGTTATTCATCAAATAAAGTGGCACGAATGTTAAATAAATAATGTACGGATTATTAAAAGTGTTATCAAATTACATATTACAACACCCAAAGACAAAAAAAAGACAAAAAAGGACGAATATGAGAACCTTAAAACCCTAAATGAAAAAATAAGACGAAATGCCACGTTTTGTGTTATTCATCAAATAAAGTGGCACGAATGTTAAATAAATAATGCACGGATTATTAAAAGTGTTATCAAATTACATATTACAATACCCAAAGACCAAAAAAGACAAAAAAGGACGAATATGAGAACCTTAAAACCCTAAACGAAAAAATAAGACGAAATGCCACGTTTTGTGTTATTCATCAAATAAAGTGGCACGAATGTTAAATAAATAATGCACGGATTATTAAAAGTGTTATCAAATTACATATTACAACACCCAAAGACAAAAAAAGACAAAAAAGGACGAATATGAGAACCTTAAAACCCTAAACGAAAAAATAAGACGAAATGCCACGTTTTGTGTTATTCATCAAATAAAGTGGCACGAATGGTAAATAAATAATGTACGGATTACCAAAAGTGTTATCAAATTACATATTACAACACCCAAAGACAACAAAATACAAAAAAGGACGAATATGAGAACCTTAAAACCCTAAACGAAAAAATAAGACGAAATGCCACGTTTTGTGTTATTCATCAAATAAAGTGGCACGAATGGTAAATAAATAATGCACGGATTATCAAAAGTGTTATCAAATTACATATTACGACACCTAAAGACAAAAAAAGACAAAAAAAGGACAAATATGAGAACCTTAAAACCCTAAATGAAACAATAAGACGATGAAATGCCACGTTTTGTGTTATTCATCAAATAAAGTGGCACGAATGGTAAATAAATAATGTACGGATTATCAAAAGTGTTATCAAATTACATATTACAACAGCCAAAGACAACAAAAGACAAAAAAGGACGAATATGAGAACCTTAAAACCCTAAACGAAAAAATAAGACGAAATGCCACGTTTTGTGTTATTCATCAAATAAAGTGGCACGAATGGTAAATAAATAATGCTCGGATTATCAAAAGTGTTATCAAATTACAAATTACGACACCTAAAGACAAAAAAAGACAAAAAAATGACGAATATGAGAACCTTAAAACCCTAAATGAAACAATAAGACGATGAAATGCCACGTTTTGTGTTATTCATCAAATAAAGTGGCACGAATGTTAAATAAATAATGCACGGATTATTAAAAGTGTTATCAAATTACATATTACAACACCCAAAGACAATAAAGGACGAATATGAGAACCTTAAAACCCTAAAGGAAAAAATAAGACGAAATGCCACGTTTTGTGTTATTCATCAAATAAAGTGGCACGAATGTTAAATAAATAATGTACGAATTATTAAAAGTGTTATCAAATTACATATTACAACACCCAAAGACAAAAAAAGACAAAAAGGGACGAATATGAGAACCTTAAAACCCTAAACGAAAAAATAAGACGAAATGCCAGGGTTTTAAGGTTCTCATATTCGTCCTTTTTTGTCTTTGGGTGTTGTAATATGTAATTTGATAACACTTTTGATAATCCGTGCATTATTTATTTAACATTTGTGCCACCTTATTTGATGAATAACACAAAACGTGGCATTTCGTCTTATTTTTTCCTTTAGGGTTTTAAGGTTCTCATATTCGTCCTTTTTTGTCTTTTTTTGTCTTTGGGTGTTGTAATATGTAATTTGATAACACTTTTGATAATCCGTGCATTATTTATTTAACACTCGTGCCACTTTATTTGATGAATAACACAAAACGTGGCATTTCGTCTTATTTTTTCCTTTAGGGTTTTAAGGTTCTCATATTCGTCCTTTTTGTCTTTTTTTGTCTTTTTTTGTCTTTGGGTGTTGTAATATGTAATTTGATAACACTTTTGATAATCCGTGCATTATTTATTTAACATTCGTGCCACTTTATTTGATGAATAACACAAAACGTGGCATTGCGTCTTATTTTTTCCTTTAGGGTTTTAAGGTTCTCAAATTCGTCCTTTTTTGTCTTTTTTTGTCTTTGGGTGTTGTAATATGTAATTTGATAACACTTTTGATAATCCGTGCATTATTTATTTAACATTTGTGCCACTTTATTTGATGAATAACACAAAACGTGGCATTTCGTCTTATTTTTTCCTTTACGGTTTTAAGGTTCTCATATTCGTCATTTTTTGTGTTTTTTTGTCTTTGGTTGTTGTAATATGTAATTTGATAACATTTTTGATAAACTGTGCATTATTTATTTAACATTCGTGCCACTTTATTTGATAAATAACACAAAACGTGGCATTTCGTCTTATTTTTTCCTTTAGGGTTTTAAGGTTCTCATATTCGTCCTTTTTTGTCTTGTTTTTGTCTTTGGGTGTTGTAATATGTAATTTGATAACACTTTTGTTAATCCGTGCATTATTTATTTAACATTCGTGCCACTTTATTTGATGAATAACACAAAACCTGGCATTTCGTCTTATTTTTTCCTTTAGGGTTTTAAGGTTCTCATATTCGTCCTTTTTTGTCTTTTTTTGTCTTTGGGTGTTGTAATATGTAATTTGATAACACTTTTGATAATCCGTGCATTATTTATTTAACATTCGTGCCACTTTATTTGATGAATAACACAAAACGTGGCATTTCATTTTATTTTTTTGTTTTGGGATTTTAAGGTTCTCATAGTCGTCCTTTTTTGTCTGCTTTTGTCTTTGGGTGTTGTAATATGCAATTTGATAACACTTTTGATAAACTGTGCATCATTTATTTAACATTCGTGCCACTTTATTTGATGAATAACACGAAACGTCGCATTTCGTCTTCTTTTTTCGTTTAGTGTTTTAAGGTTCTCATATTCGTCCGTTTTTTTCTTTTTTTGTCTTTGGGTGTTGTAATATGTAATTTGATAACACTTTTGATAATCCGTGCATTATTTATTTAACATTTGTGCCACCTTATTTGATGAATAACACAAAACGTGGCATTTCGTCTTATTTTTTCCTTTAGTGTTTTAAGGTTCTCATATTCGTCCGTTTTTTTCTTTTTTTGTCTTTGGGTGTTGTAATATGTAATTTGATAACACTTTTGATAATCCGTGCATTATTTATTTAACATTTGTGCCACCTTATTTGATGAATAACACAAAACGTGGCATTTCGTCTTATTTTTTCCTTTAGGGTTTTAAGGTTCTCAAATCTTACACCACTCTTGGCGTGTCTTCCTCTCACGGCGGCCGTATGGCCGACGAGGGTGGTGTCTCTGAGCCTCCTCCACATCCCGTGGAATTGAGGAATCATCCTACCCCGTCTGGGGTCCTTAGTGATGTTCAAATTCAATCTAACCCAGCTGCTCTACAAGTTCCTAGGGCTTCAAATCTTCAAGAATCTGATGGCTCCCAGCCCTCTAATAGGGCTTCGTCGTCAGTCGCTGCGGCCCCTTGCCCGCCCAAGAAATCCTATGCGATGGCGGCCTCGAGTAATGTACAGAGTCGAGCAAGAATTGATAATTTTACAAAGCGTTATGTAATTCCGGTGGCGCAAGAGCTGGCCCCAGCCTCCATGGTAGATGGGAAACCAGCTATTGTCTTCACTGCTATGCAGAAGGAAGATTTCTTGGCTAGTTTGCAACATGTTCTGGTCGGGAAATTTTCCCATGGGAGACCTCCGATTGGAGTTATCAGGGAGTTCTTTGTCAAGATAAAACTGAAAGGTAAATATAATTTGTCTTTATTTGATGTTAAGCATTTATTTATAGAATGCGAACTGCTTGAGGATTATATTCGAATTTGGCTGCGAGTCACTTGGTTCATCAATAGTTATCCGATGAGGGTTTTTCAATGGAATGATAAGTTTGACCCCAAGATTGAATCCCCTGTTTCACCAGTGTGGATAACCTTGCCTGGTTTGCGCTTACATCTGTTTAAAGAAGAAGCTTTATTGTCGATTGCAAACTGTATTGGTAATCCCTTATGTATAGATCAAATGAATGTAGATAGAGTGCAGTTGGGGTCAGCCAGTGTCTGTGTAGAACTTGATGTTTCTCAGCCCTTGATAGATGAGGTTTGGGTTGGTTTTCAGTCGGGAAATCAGGATGAATCACAAAGTGGTTACTGGCAGAAGATATGTTATGAAGGGGTCCCATCCTACTGTGTGCATTGCCAGCATTTGGGTCATGTTGGGGAAGCTTGTAAATTTCAGGTTACAGAAGGGGGTAAAGGTCCCATCCAGGATAAAGGGAAAGGTCTTGCTACGGATCAGAATGGCTCACCTAAGAATGTAAGGTACCAAGGTCCCAGAAGGGGGAGATCAAGGAGTCGAAAGTCCCGTAGTAGACCAAAGATACGCAAACAATGGCAGCAGAAGGCTCTTGTTATTACAGAGCCAACATCGTCTAACATCAAGGAGTCTAAGGGGTCTGAAGAAGTTTGGCAAACGGTTAAAGGTCCGAGAGTTCAACCTCCTACAACACAAGGGGTTGTTGAGGTCTCTAACCAGTTTGTGGATCTGGACAAAATGGATAATGTGGGTGATCACACTGATATGATGGTCTCGTCCTCTCTTCCTCCATCCCCGCGACCCCAGCAAGATAAAAGCCCACCTGCCTCAAAGCGATCTATAGATGATTTAGTTGCTGGGATAAGAAGAGGGTTAGCCAGGCGACCTTCCCCTAATGTAACTCCCAGGGTGCAGTTTAAGAGCCTCTCCTTTAGAGACTTACCCGAGGACTCGGGTGTTCTCCAGGTGGAGCCAGTAGAGTGTCCTGGGGATCTTACACAAAATCTTGACAAGGGAAGAGAAGAATCTCCGACCCATGGCGAGCAATAAAATTTTAAATTGGAATCTGAGAGGGCTAGGGAATAGCCCTACTAGAAGGAGAATTAAGTCCTTGTACAAACTGCATAAATTCTCTATTATTTGCATTCAGGAACCTCTCGTTCCTGAAACACAATTGTCTAGCATTGTTAGAAAGCTTCATTTGGAAGGGGGTCTGTCTAACCCCAACAGTAAGGCTTGGATTCTGTGGGATTCCTCGGTAAAAATTGATCTGGTTCAACAGGGGGGGCAATATCTCCATATCAAAGCTTCTTTCCATGATAACACTTCTGTCTTTTTGACCAATGTTTATGCTGCCACTACAGTGCAAGGTAGGAGGGAGCTTTGGCAGGATCTCTTTGATTTAGCTGGTACAACTTCTGGTTCCCCTTGGATTGTCCTGGGGGATTTCAACTGCACTTTGGCATATGATGAGAGTCTGGGTTGTGGGAGGCAACCAGGGCTAGAGGACTTTGTTGAATGTATCTTTAATTGTGGCCTCGAGGATGCTGGCTTCCAGGGCTCTCCCTACACATGGAATAAGGGTAACAAGTATAAAAGATTGGACAGAGTTCTCACTAATCATGATTTCTCTAACTCTTTCTCAGCAGTATGTATTAGGCACCTGGCTAGGACTGGTTCTGACCATTCTCCTATTCTTATGGATTGTATTAGCCAAGGGGTTATTCCCAGGGGATCATTTAGATTTCAAAATATGTGGGTGGACCATCAGGACTTCTACAAGGTGGTGGAAACCTCTTGGCAGGAACCAGTTTATGGGGATCCTCTGTACAACTTCTGGATAAAACTCAAAAGACTTAAGGGGTGTCTTAAGGATTGGAATAAGAAGGTCTTTGGTAATATTCATACCATGGCAGCTCAGTTGGAAGATGAAGTGTCTCACCTTGAGGGAATCTATGAGAATTCTGGTAAGCCTGAGGATAGACAAACTCTGATGGCTGCTAAAGCCAAGCATCTGCACTATTTGGCTTTGCAGGAGACTTTCTGGAAGCAAAAAAGTGGAGTTAGGTGGATGGTGGAGGGAGACAGGTCAACAAAATTATTTCACACAATGGTAAAGCAAAAAAGAAAGAAAAATTTCATACCTGGGACAATGATTGAGGATGTTTGGACAACTGATAAGAAGATGGTGGTGGACTCTGCAATAGGTCACTTTCAGAAAGCTTTTCAAGCAAGTGATCAACATTTTAATATGAATGATATGGTGGATTGCATACCTAGACTAGTCTCCCTGGAGGATAATCTTATGCTTGGTGCCATACCTGACATAGCTGAGGTTAAAAGTGCAGTATTTGACCTGGATAAACAGAGCATGGCTGGGGTGGATGGTTTTAATGGGATGTTCTATCAATCTTGCTGGCCTATAATATCCTCAGATCTGCACAAAGCAATGGAAAGTTTTTTTAAGGGGACAAGGCTACCCCAAGGTGCCACTTCTACTGTTATCACCCTGATTCCCAAGATTCCAGGGGCTACTTCTTGGAACAACTTTCGGCCAATAAGTCTCTGCACTTTTTATAACAAAATAGCTACAAGAATCCTGAGCACCAGGCTTGCCAAATTATTGCCAAATCTGATTTCTGAGGAACAAGCTGGATTTGTACCTGGTAGGTCCATACATGATAACATCTTGTTAGTACAGGAGTTAGCTAATGAGATAAATAGGAAGCAAAAAGGGGGGAATGTGATCTTAAACCTAGATATGACTAAGGCATTTGATAGAGTGTCTTGGGATTTCCTTAAAGCTATTTTGGAGAAGTTTGGTTTTGATGAAGCCAGAGTTACTCTTTTTATGCAGTGTGTTGATAATACTTGGTTCTCCTTAATGTTAAATGGTGAAATTCAAGGCTATTTTAAAGCTGGCAAGGGTGTGAGGCAGGGAGATCCCCTCTCTCCTGCTCTCTTTATTTTGGTGGAGGAGTATCTAATCAGGGGTCTTAAGCAGTTGTATCTTCATAACCCTGCTATTCAGTATCAAAGTGGCAGTCAAATAGTGGTACCTTGTTTAGCCTTTGCGGATGACTGCATCCTTTTCTGTAATGGTACCAAGAGTTCAGTGGACTTAGTCATGAGTTGGATTAGACATTATCAGGACATGTCTGGGCAGATGATTAACAAAGACAAGAGCAGCTACATCCTGTCTACAAAGGCATCAACTGTCAGAAATAGAATTATAGCAGCATCTACTGGTTTCATGGCTGGCAAGATGCCTTTTAGATATTTGGGGGATCAGATTTATAAAGGCAGGGGGTCCTGTTTTCTTTTGGACTCTTTAATACAGAAGCTGACTCAAACTATATCAGGTTGGCCTCATAAGCTCCTCACCTATGGGGGCAAGCTTACATTGGCTCAAACTGTTTTACAACCCATGATCTTATACAGAATGCAAACTATGTTATTCCCAACTACAAGTCTGCAAGCTATTGAATCATTACTTAACAAATTTATATGGGGAAGCTGCAGATGGGCCAACTGGGGTAAACTCTGTTTTGAGTATGATCAAGGAGGTCTGAATTTAAAATCTCTCAAGGATCTGAATATTACCTGTATGGTCAAGGCCTGGACTAGGTTTAGGGCTCAGGACTCATTATGGGCAAGATTTTTGGCTGATAAATACTGTAAGAACTACCATCCTGTCTTGGCTCCTGTCCACTCTCAGCATTCAAGATGTTGGAAGCATCTGCAGAAGGGAAAGGACCTTGCGGAAGAGAATATTTTTTGGCTACTAGGTTCAGGGGACTGCCTGCTTTATCAGGACTCCTGGTGTCTGAAGGACATTACTGGCACACTTTCTCCTCTTCAGTCTAACAGTCCTATAAGGGTTAAAGATGTCTGGACAGATGACAAATGGGATATTCAAAAGCTACAGTTATATTTTGATCCGGACATCATTCCTATTATTCAGCAAACTCCCATACATGCTCATACTGCAGACACTTTAATTTGGAAGGCTCACAGAACTGGTAAATTTCATTTTGGAACTGCTTACAAAGACATGGCTCCTCAGATAGAATATAACTCAAGGTATTCGAGCTTATGGCATGCCTCCTTCCCTCCGAATTTCTCTTTCTTAGCTTGGAGGGTCCTCAAAGGATACATTCCTGTAGATATGAAGATGAAACAGAAAGGAATTCAATTAGCATCTAAATGTTGTTGTTGTAACAAGGAAGAAACCTTAACACACATTATGCTAACTAGCCCTATTGCCCAGTCTATCTGGAATTCGATGAATGCTTTATTTGGCAGGCCTTCTACAGAATTTACATCATTTGCCCAAGTGTTTAACCACTGGGGCATGCCAGACCGAATCAAGGGTCATATCAGGCAGTTAATCCCTCTGGTTGTTTTGTGGGCAATCTGGGAAGCTAGAAACCAGTATAAGCACCAGGGCTCCTCTTTTCATACCCGCAGGATTCTTCATCGTATTATGTATACTATTGGCACCTGGGGTAGAGCGTCAAGGGGGAATGTTAATCAGTGGAAAGGTGACTTTATGGTGGCTAAAATCCTCGGTGCAGTAATCAAAAAGCAAAGATACATACCTCCGATCTCTGTTGGATGGATTAGGCCTGAACCAGGTCGTCTCAAACTCAATATTGATGGCTCATATTGCAATCAATTAGCTGGAGCTGGAGGCGTGCTCAGAGATGATTCTGGTCACTTGGTGGCTGCTCTGGCTAGAGTAATAAATGTCGAATGTCCTCTATCAGCTGAGATGGTTGCAGCTCGTGTCCTCCTTCAATGGTGTCTGGACCAACAGTTATCTCATCTTCAGATCGAGGTTGACTCAATGGAGCTGGTCTCGGCCATTATGAACTGTCAAGGCCCTTGGGATAGGATGTCGATGATCCTTGCGATAAGAGAGATCCTTTCCCAGCTTTCCTCGACTTTGGCTTATGTTCAGCGTGAAAGAAATGTTGCCGCTGATTATATGGCGAAGCTTGCAAGGCAGCATCAACAAGATCTAACCTGGAATGCAGAGGCTGCGGATCCGCAGCTGAGCGCTATTATCAGACTGGAACAGCTGGGTGTTCCATATGTCCGAAGGAGAAGCTAGGGTTGTCCCCTTCCTTTATATGTGTTTGTTTGGGTGGTGTTGGGCCATGTGTTTGGGCTGTTCCCACCTTTTACCTTTAGAAACTATTTAGGATTCTTTTGAACCGGCTCAGGTTGTTGGGCTCTTATTTTTTAAGCAACCTTCCCATATGAGGCTAGGTTGGCTTTATATTGTATCTAACGTTCTTTTATTTTAACACGTAAGCCCCAGGCGTGGGTTTTAATTAAAAAAAAAAAAAAAAAAAAAAAAAAAAAAGGTTCTCATATTCGTCCTTTTTTGTCTTTTTTTGTCTTTGGGTGCTGTAATATGTAATTTGATAACACTTTTGATAATCCGTGCATTATTTATTTAACATTCGTGCCACCTTATTTGATGAATAACACAAAACGTGACATTTCGTCTTATTTTTTCCCTTAGGGTTTTAAGGTTCTCATATTCGTCCTTCTTTGTCTTTTTTTGACTTTTGGTGTTGTAATATGTAATTTTTTTTTCAAGCAAAACCCAACAGGGGTTACGTGTTACCATTCAAGCAAAAGAAATACATAGTCTCGCGAGCGTATCGCATAAGAAAGCAATATAAGACAAGTAAATAAACTAGGGCTCTCCTTAATGGGAGTTTAGGAAGTCTAGCAAGATGGAAGGCAAGGAAGGACCCCCAAAACCTCTCCCCAGGACAAGGACCAAGTCTCCAAACCGCTGCATGGGATACATACACCCCTCATCCCCCCCTCCTGCATCTCTGCAGGGGTGCATGCACTTACCACACCAGTCCCCCCATCCCTGCGGTAAGAGAACCTTGCCTCCAGCAAGCATCAGGACAAGGACCAAGTCTCCAAACCACTGCATGGGGCGCATACACCCTTCAACCCCCCCTCCTGCATCTCTGCAAGAGTGTATGCACTTGCCATGTCAAAACCCCCAATCCCTGTGGTAAGAGAACCTCGCCCAACAGCAAGCTGGAGAAGAGAGAAAGTGGAAAGTCCCAGCCGTACCTCCGGATCCAGCGCTAGAAAACACCCAAACCCCAGAATAGAAGAGCCCCTGAAGAGTAAACCTATGCGCTCTGGAAAACAAGGGGAGCGCGCTCAGCAAGACTATCTAGAAATAGCTATGCCATCAGAGATAATGCAACGTCTCTATCTCTCTCTGGCTCAGGCAATAGCTCCATCTGTAATATCAATCTCAGCCCAAATCCCAGGCAGACGACCCCTAAACATATGAAGTGCAAATGTGGCCGTCGCCTATCAATCTAGTCCAAAACAAAAGCCTCCATAACTCATGCACCTGCAAAATGAACACAATCAACCTCTAGAGGTTCCGTCACTCCTATCCAGGAGATCAAGAGGGCATTAACATATATAGCTCCCGTAAGACAGTTGCTATAGATGTACCCCCCCCCATTTGAGGTCGACATTAGATGAAACAATACGCCCGAGGACCACCTGCAAGCCATATCAAACCAAACGATGTTAGCAAATAAAGAATGGGGACAATCATCTAGTCCTCCGAATGTAAGGGAGACCAATCTGCTCCAATCTGATCAAAGCGCGGAACTGTGATGTCTCCTCTCCCGGTCTCCATGAGAACCTGGTACTGTGCACCACCGCGTGCTTGGCCATGTAGTCTGCAGCGTGATTCCGCTCCCTCCAAACATGACCAAGCTCCGACTGCAAGTACTCAAGCAATCTCCTAATAAGCAGAATCCTAGACCTCAAATGCCAAGGACCCCCAGTGTGCTGTAAAGCCTGCACCAGCTGTAATGAATCCGTCTCCACAAGGAAACCCCCATAACCGTGCTCAATGAACCACCTCAAAATCACCACCATAGACTCCACCTCAGCCTCAAACGAAGAACTAGCGAGGATAGGGATCGCAACTGCCACAATGAGACGACCATCGTCACCCCTCAATACCCCACCCGAGCCACACCCCGACAAACTGAAAGAGCCATCAACGTTGAGCTTGGACTTGCCTCTAGGAGGACGAGTCCAGCCAACCAATCTAGGTGGTTTGTTAGTCTTTGCCAAAATAAAGAAGCCCCATGTACGAGCCACCTCATGATTACCTGTCCAACGATCATAGGAGCCAAACCCAGCACCGCACCAAAGATAGACAGTGCGAACAATGTGATGCATGATCCTATCATAACGATAGGGAGCCCCCTCGTGCTTACTCTCGTTCCTCGCTACCCATAGCGCATATAAGGTAGCAACAAGAACCAGGTGTCTAACATGCCCACCCGTAGTTGAGCTTAGAAGCCAGGCCTCCATAGCCCCCCTAAGAGAGTTAATGTGATCATACCTGACACCAAAAATGGAGCCCAAGTAGACCCAAATCCTTTGAGCCACCTCGTTGTCCCAAAAGACATGAGCCAGCGTCTCCGTAGAGGAGCAACAAACGCATCGAGACGGCAATGACACCCCTCGACGCTGCATCATTTCCTCAACGGGAATGAATCCCCTGGACACACGCCAGGCTAACATAGACATCTTCTTTGGGAAGGAGGAATGCCAAATAAGGCTATGCAGATAGGAAGGGTCTCTAGAGGGTGCGATTTCTCGACACACCTGTCGAAAGGAGAATAGACCATCCCCCGTCCCTTTCTACACTGCAACATCCTCCTTTTCCGAATGAATCGGAATGGTCATAATATCTCTGACCGCATCAGAGCTAACCATAGTGCGCAGCAGCTCCTCATTCCAAGCACCATCCTGCCAAAGCGCACTAACACGGAGATTACTATCCAGGTCATGGTCCTCCAAGGGTTCAACCCCTTGAATACCCCATGAATCCTCCCAGAAACGACAATCACCCCGCCCCAGGACCCAGTGAATATGATCTTCAGCGTAGTCCCGGCCACGTAATATAAACTTCCAGCACGATGAGTGCCTAGGGAACTCCGTAGCCTCCGCAGGGTGATACTTTCTACAATACTTACCCTTCATAAAGCGGGTCCAAAGGTTATCGACCGAACGGAATCGATACCAAGCCTTCACCATACAAGCCTGGTTGACAACAGCCAGAGACTTGAGGTTTAAGCCACCTTCCTCATATCTGAAGCTTGCTTTGTCCCAACTGGACCATCTCTGCTTCCCCCAGATGAAGCCATTACAGATTTTTTGGATTCTGTCCACAACCGTAAGAGGCATTTGGAGGGTGTGTAGTAAGTGCAGTGGCTGAGCCATCAACACAGACTGCACCAGAGTCAAGCGGCCCCCAGAGGAAAGGTGAGTGTGATTCCATCCCGCAATAGAAGTCACCATCTTCTCAATCAAGTTCTCATACAGGAACCGTTTCTTGTGACCTTTGTAGATGGGCGTACCCAGGTACGTAAAGGGGAGTTTTTCAAGTTTAAACCCTGTTGCACGGCATACTACACTAATCCTGGCTGGAGTAGCATTAGTAGAGACAATGCAACTGCTCTTAGACTTGTTGATTAGCTGGCCCGATATACTCTGATAGTGGTCCAGCCAATCCATAATCAAGCGCAAGGAGCTCTTCTTGCCATTGCAGAAAAGAATACAGTCGTCCGCAAAGGATAGACATGGAACCACAACATCCTTGCTACCCCCACCATCATAGCGGACCTCAGGGTGCTCCTCGTGAAGTCTCAACAGCCCACGAAGGAAGTACTCTTGAGCGAGAATAAATAAGGCCGGAGAGAGCGGATCACCTTGCCTAACGCCTTTCGACGCAGGAAAGTAACCCTGGATCTCCCCATTCAACATGATAGAGAAGAACGATTGGTCAATGCAGTTCATAATCAAAGCAATCCATCGCTCCGCAAAGCCAAACGCCAGAAGGACTCTCCTTAGAAACTGCCAGGACAGACGATCAAACGCCTTAGTCATATCAAGCTTAAGGATGGTGTTACCCCCATTAGCAGTCTTATTGATTTCGTGCGTAAGTTCTTGGGCCAGCATGATATTATCGTGAATGCTTCTGCCCTGCACAAAACCCGCCTGCATCGGGGAGATAAGTCTCGGGAGGAGAGTGCCTAATCTGGAGCTGATAATTTTAGTGGCAACTTTATTCATAAAAGTGCACAAGCTGATAGGACGAAATTGACTCCAGGTTTTGAGCGCCTGGCTGTTTCGGGATAAGGCAAAGCACCGTAGAAGTGACCCCCTTAGGTAGCTTATTGCCAGCGATAAAGTATTTCATAGCACGCAGTAAGTCTTCCTGAATGATGTCCCAATAGGTCTGAAAGAAAACCCCATTGAAACCATCAACACCAGCAGCACTCTGCGCACTCAAGGAGAAGACAACAGCACGAACCTCCTCAAGGGTCGGCTCGGCTAACAACACCTGATTGTCCTCATGAGAGACCAGAGAGGGAATGCAATCAATCATTTCCCCATCAGCCTCATGCCCTTCATCATCAAAAAGATTCTGAAAGAAGCGAACAGCAGAGTCAACAATGCCCTCCTTAGTAGAAATCCACTCACCGTCATCAAGGGTACCAGCGATGTGGTTCTTCTTCCTCTTTTGTTTGACATAAGAGTGAAAGAACGCTGTCGACTTATCGCCCTCTTTAAGCCAGTGACAACTACTTTTCTGTTGCCAGTACGCCTCCTCCATAGCCAAAAGACGAAGCTGCTTTGCCTTAAGCAAGCTAAGAGCCTCGCGATCCTGGGGGAGGCCACTTTATTTGATGAATAACACAAAACGTGGCATTTCATCTTATATTTTCGTTTAGGGTTTTAAGGTTCTCATAGTCGTCCTTTTTTACCTTTGGGCGTTGTAATATGCAATTTTATAACACTTTTGATAATCCGTGCATTATTTATTTAACATTCGTGCCACTTTATTTGATGAATAACACAAAACGTGGCATTTCGTCTTATTTTTTCGTTTAGGGTTTTAAGGTTCTCATAGTTGTCCTTTTTTGACTTTTTTTGGCTTTGGGTGTTGTAATATATAATTTGATAACACTTTTGATAATCCGTACATGATTTATTTAACATTCCTTCCACTTTATTTGATGAATAACACAAAACGTGGCATTTCATCTTATTTTTTCGTTTAGGGTTTTAAGGTTCTCATAGTTGTCCTTTTTTGACTTTTTTTGGCTTTGGGTGTTGTAATATATAATTTGATAACACTTTTGATAATCCGTACATGATTTATTTAACATTCCTTCCACTTTATTTGATGAATAACACAAAACGTGGCATTTCATCTTATTTTTTCGTTTAGGGTTTTAAGGTTCTCATAGTTGTCCTTTTTTGACTTTTTTTGGCTTTGGGTGTTGTAATATATAATTTTTTTTTTTAAGCAAAACCCAACAGGGGTTACATGTTACCATTCAAATAAAACAAATACAAAGTCTCGCGAGCGCATCGCATCAGTAATCAATGTAAGCGAAGAAAATGAACTCCTATCCAGGACAAGGACCAAGTCTCCAAACCGCTGCATGGGATACATACACCCTTCAACCCCCCCTCCTGCATCTCTGCAAGAGTGTATGCACTTACCACGTCAAACCCCCCATCCCTGCGGTAAGAGAACCTTGCCCAACAGCAAGCTGGAAATAGAAATAGTGGAAGTCCCAGCCATACCCCCGGATCAAGCGCTAGAAAACACCCAAAACCCATAATAGGAGAGCCCCTGAAAGTATACATATGCGCTCAAAGAAACAAGGGGAGCGCGCTCAGCAAGTCAATCTATAAATAGCTATGCCATCAGAGATAATGCAACATCTCTATCTCTCTCTGGCTCAGGCAAATAGCTCCATCTGTAATATCAATCTCGGACAAAATCTCAGCAGACGACCCCTAACCATATGAAGTGCAAATGTGCCCGTCGCCTATCAATCTAGTCCAAAACGAAAGCCTCCATAGCTCATGTACCTGCAAAATGAACACAATCAACCTCTAGAGGTTCCGTCACTCCTACACAGGAGATCAAGAGGGCATTAACATATATAGCTCCCGGGAGACAGTTGCTATAGATGTACCCCCCCCCCCCCCATTTGAAGTCGACATTAGATGGAAAAATACGCCCAAGGACCACCTGCAAGCCATATCAAACACAACAATGTTAGCAAATAAAGAATGGGGACAATCATCTAGTCCTCCGAATATAAGGGAGACCAATCTGCTCCAATCTGATCAAAGCTCGGAACTGTGATGTCTCCTCTCCCTGTTTCCATGAGAATCTGGTACTGTGCACCACTGCGTGCTTGGCCATGTAGTCAGCAGCATGATTCCGCTCTCGCCAAACATGACCAAGCTCCGACTGTAAGAGCTCAAGTAACCTCCTAATAAGCATGATCCTAGATCTCAACTGCCAAGGACCCCCCAGTGTGCTGAACAGCCTGCATCAGCTGCAAGGAATCCGTTTCCACATGTAGACCCCCATAGGAATGCTCAAGAACCCATCTCAAAACCACCACCATAGACTCAACCTCAGCCTCAAAAGACGAATTGGCAAGGATAGGGAACGCAACTGCCACAATGAGATGACCATCGTCACCCCTCAAAACCCCACCCGCGCCGCAACCGGACGAACTAAATGAGCCATCAACATTAAGTTTGGATTTACCTCTAGGAGGAGGAATCCAACCAACTAATCTAGGTGGGTTAGTGTGCTTAGCTAAAACAAACAAGCCCCAATTACGAGCCACCTCGTGACTACCCCGCCAACGACCATAAGACCCAAACCCAGCATCACACCAAAGGGAAACAGTGCGAACAATATGATGCCTGATCCTATCATAACGATAGGGGGTCCCCTCATGCTTACACTCGTTCCTCGCTACCCATAAAGCATATAAAGTGGCGATAAGAACAAGGTGTCTAACGTGCCCTTCCGAGGTGGAGCTCAGAAGCCAGGCCTCTATAGCCCCCCTGAGAGAGCGAACATTATCATACCTGACGCCGAAGATGGACCCCAGATAGCGCCAAATCTGACTTGCCACCTCATTGTCCCAAAAGACATGAGCCAGCGTCTCCGTATTAGAGCAGCACACACACCGAGATGGTAAGGAAACACCTCGGCGTTGCAGGAGCTCGTCAACGGGAATGAATCCCCTGGACACCCGCCAGGCTAACATAGACATCTTTTTCGGGAAGGAAGAATGCCAATAAGACTGTGCAGATAGGAAGGATCCCTAGATGGAGCAATCTCTTCATATACCTGCCGAAAGGAGAATTGACCATGCCCCGTACCTTTCCATACTGCGACATCCTCCTTATCCGAGTGGATAGGGATAGACATAATTTCTCTGACAGTGTCAGAGTGAACCATATCGCTAAGCAGACCCTGGTTCCATTCCCCATTCTGCCAGAGCTGCCTAACTCGCAGATTACTATCTATATCAAGATTCTCCAAGGGAGCAAGTCCTTGAATACCCCACGACTCATCCCAGAACCTACAATCACCCTTGCCAAGAACCCAGTGAGTGTGATTCTCGGCAAACTCCCGGCCTCGCAAAATAAATTTCCAGAGCACATGGAGTGCTTAGGGTGCTCCCTGGCCTCAACAGGGTGATACTTCCTACAATATTTCCCCTTCATGAACCGACTCCAAAGATTATCAACAGTTCTGAATCGGTACCAAGCCTTGACCATACACACCTGATTGATAGCAGCGAAGGATTTGAGATTAAGGCCCCCATCTTCATACCTGTAACTCGCCTTAGACCAACTGGCCCATCTCTGCTTCCCCCAAAGGAAACCATTACAAATCTTCTGCACTCTGTCCACCACCGTCAGGGGCATCTGAATGGTATGCAGTAAGTGAAGTGGTTGAGCCATCAAAACAGACTGCACTAAAGTCAAACGCCCCCCCGAGGACAAATGCCCATGGTTCCACCCAGCTATAGTATCCACCATCTTGTGAATCAGCTTCTCAAACAAGAAGCATCTCTTGGCCCCCTTAGAGATGGGAGTACCCAGATAAGTGAAAGGAAATTTTTCAAGCTTGAACCCCGTCGCATGGCACACCACGCTAATCCTAGCCGGACTCGCAGTGGTCGAGACAATGCAGCTGCTCTTGGAGTTGTTGATAAGCTGGAAACACTCTGATAGTGATCAAGCCAATCCATAATGATACGAAGGGAGCTCTTCTTGCCATTGCAGAAGAGAATACAATCGTCAGCGAAAGACAAGCAAGGAACGATAACATCCTGACTACCCCCACCATTGTAGCGCACCTCAGGATGCTCTTCATGGATTCTCATAAGGCCACGGAGGAGATATTCCTGAGCAAGGATGAATAACGCAGGAGAAAGCGGGTCCCCTTGTCTAACCCCTTTCGATGCCGGAAAGTAACCCTGGATCTCCCCATTGATCATGATAGAAAAATACGACTGGTCAATGCAGTTCATAATCAAGGAGACCCATTTATCAGCGAAGCCAAAGGCCAGAAGAACTCTGTTCAGAATTCCAAGACAGTCGATCAAACGCCTTAGTCATATCCAGCTTAAGAATGGTATTACCCCCATTAGCAGTCCTGTTAATCTCGTGAGTTAGATCTTGCGCGAGCATGATATTATCGTAAATACTTCTGCCCTGAACAAATCCAGCCTGCATCGGAGATATAAGCTTCGGGAGGATATTCCCTAAACGCGAACTGATAATTTTAGTGGCAACCTTATTCATGAAGGTGCACAAACTAATAGGGCGAAATTCACTCCAGGTCTGAGCCCCTGATTTTTTCGGAATAAGGCAAAGCACCGTAGAAGTGACTCCCTTATGTAACTTGTTGCCAGCAATAAAGTGAATCATAGCTCGCAGCAAATCCTGCTGGATGATATCCCAATAAGTCTGAAAGAAGACTCCATTGAAGCCATCCACCCCAGCAGCACTCTGCGCACTCAAACTAAAGACCACCTCCCTGAGCTCATCAAGAGTAGGTTCCGCCAACAAAGCCTGATTATCCGCAGTAGAGACCAATAACATATCCCCATCAGCCTCGTGCCCATCAGCGTCAAAAAGGTTTTGAAAGAAGCTGACAGCAGAGTCAATAATACCCTCTTTATCGGAGACCCAAACCCCGTTATCAAGGGTACCAGCAATATGGCTCTTCTTCCTCTTCTGCTTGACATGAGAGTGAAAGAAGGCAGTAGACTTATCACCCTCTTTAAACCAGTGACAACTGCTTTTCTGTTGCCAATAATCCTCCTCCATAGCCAAAAGACGAAGCTGCTTTGCTTTTAGCAAGCTAAGGGCTTCACAATCTTGTGGGAGACCAGATTGTTGGTAAGCAGTTTCCTTCTGGCACACCTCATCCTCAATCTGCGCAACTTGTGAGAAGATATTGCCAAAAACCTGCTTATTCCATTGCTTGAGATCACCCTTTAAACGCTTCAACTTACTCCAGAAAACAGTGATAGGCTCCGCCCAAACAGGTAGAGACCAAGATTTCTCAATAAGCCCGCGGCAACCCTCATGCTTTATCCACATATTCTGGAATCTGAAGCTCGACTTAATCAACTCCGAGTCCATCTTGCAGTTAATCAGCAGAGGTGCGTGATCAGACCCCGTCTTAGCAAGATGACGAACCTCAACAGAATTGAAAAAGCTGAGAAACTCAGGGTTGACGAGCACCCGATCCAGGCGCTTATATTTGTTCCCCTGAGTCCAAGTATACGGAGAACCGGTGAAACCGGCATCCTGAAGATTGCAGTTAATCAAACAGTTTATGAAGTCATCCATGCCCTTTTGAGGGAGACCACCCTTACTTTCACTGTCGGATAACATACAGTTGAAGTCTCCCATGACTGCCCAAGGAAGCATAGGGTCAGCCTTGTCCGCTAAGCTACTCCATAAGGCCTGACGGCCATTGGAGGTGCACGAAGCATAGACAATGGTGAGGAGGACATCCTTCGTACCTGAAGAGACACGAAGATGTAACAGCTGAGGTTCATCAGCCAGCACATGAACAGTGTGCTCATCATTCCACAAGACCCAAATCTTGTTAGTAGAATTAGCAGCACTACCGGAGAAATTAAGCTTTTTCATCAGCTTAGGCAATTTTGTAACAGAGATCATAGGCTCCTGGATACATAAGATGGAAAACTTGTGGAGCCTGCGAAGAGATTTAATCCTCCTACGTGTGGGTGAATTGCCAACCCCACGTAGATTCCAGCATAAGATACTACTCGACATCGGAAAGGCGCATCCTCTCCTTCTTAGTAAGAGCCGTGCCCTGGGGGATAATAGTCTTGGGGCGTTGGGGCAAGTTGGCTTTCTTTAATTTCAAGGACCTATATTCCTCGAAGAGCTTGCTAGCAGTGATTCCCCGCTTAGGCAAAGAGGACTTGGGGGAGCTAGGAAGAGATTTGGCGGTCCTGGAGGCAGTAACGCCCTCAAAAACATCCTCCTTATCTAAATCGACAAATCTGTTGTGAGTGACTATGGAGGCAGGCTGCGTAGATAAAGCAATGGTCTTAGCACGAGTTTTAGGTGAGACGTCAATCCAGGTCCCGGGCTGGGTCGCAATGTCTGTCTCTCCACCCTCAGCTGTACCCGTAGCAGCTATCTGCGTAGCGACAACCTCAACAGCAGAATTGTCAGGGAGTCCCTTATTACCTGGCTCAACAGTAGACGGCAGACCCCCATCAGGGATAGCTTCTACTGGCTCCAAGGCAACAACCGGACTTGTAGTATTCTCACTTTGCCGCTGCTTCTTTTGATCGAGAGAGACCTGGGCAGTAGTGACGGAGATATCTTTAGCTTTTTCTTGCCATTTCAAGGTAGTACGCCTCCTGCCTCTACGTTTCCTAGGGGCATTATCACCACGAGAACCAACAACCCTTTGAGAAGGAATGTTACTCCCAGAGATAGCCGATGGCTGACTACCAGTAGCAGTATGCTGAGACAGGACCGTACCACCCAGTTTACAATGCGATGAAGCATGGCCCAGGTGCTTACACATAGAACAGTAAGCAGGCACCTCTTCATAAGTGACCTTCTGCTCAAATCCTTCCGAGATCACTTTACCACTTGCAAGAGTGTGTTCAAACCTAATATCCACCTCCTTAGGTTGGGGTTGAGCCACGTCTATCTCGACACAGACGCTAGCACACCCTAATTGCGTTCTAGTGGTATTCAAGTGATCAATACATAGCGGCTTACCCACACCACTAGCAACAGAGAGTAAACCCTCATTTGTGTACATGTAAATGGGCAACTTGGGGAAAGAAACCCATACTGGACACAGTGAGGATTCAATGGTAGCATCGAAGTCCTCATAGGGCAGCTTTTGATGAACCATATGACACGTAACCATAGGCGAACATAATCCTCCATTAAAGCACATTCGACAATTAAATGTCGATCATCATATATGGAGAGATTATAATCCCCTTTCAACTTGAAATTGGTAAAGAAGTCCTTAATATCCGCCAGAGAAGGACGACCATGAGAGAATTTACCAACTAATACATGTTGCATACCAGCTATAAAGCGAGCTTTATCCTCAGCCTTGAAGAAAATAGTTGGTCTACCAGCAACAGTAGTTGAAGGAGCTAAATTCGTAGGCGGGGGTATGTCATATCTACGAGAGTAATCACGTCTCGCTTGAGCCCCTTGAGCACGCATGGATATAGATGCGTAGGAAGCCTTAGGACGCACGTCTTGCTTTAAGTTATCATTAATAGCTTGAGTACTAGCCAAACGTGCATCCGTAGGGGGGTCCTTAATGCCCAAGGCTTGTTTAAGGGTAGGAAAGACTTGGTCAAGACTTATAGTGGAGGCAACCTTGGTTGCACCATTAGTGAGGGGGTCCTTGTGTCGAGCGCCAAAGACAAGGGGGGGGCTTTGAGGACGGCCATGGTCTAAATTAGACGTAGCCTCATCCTCATGAGCCACACGCCCATGTGGCAACATAAGTGTAGGCATAGGTGGATCCACCTCATCCTCATGATCCACGTGTGAAGGCATCATAGTCAAAGTAGGAGTCCTAGTCGAATTAGGAGACCCATTCGAACTAGGACTCTCAAGGCTAGAAGGGAGCTGCTCCACGCCTCTAGGAAGAGACATACAATCAGCCCCAACTAACTCCCTAGAATCAAGCAAATTAGGTGTAGCCAAGCTAGGAGTCCTAGCCGAGGGAGGAAACCCCATCGAACTAGGACTCTTAGGGTCAATTGCGACTCCTACTGGGGGACAACGAGCAGCAGGCCTAGGGGGGGAATGTTTAACATTAGCAACCTTACCTGAACCACCATGGGTGGTGGCGCCATCAGCAGCCAGTTCAGGCGCAGCTAGGGAGGCTTCCTTAGGGTTTCGTATGGCAAAAACATGTAGCAAACTGTCCCTATCCAAAGACCCAGATTCGTCCACCTCTTTTCTCAACCTTGGTGGTTCTATTGCAGCCTCTGAAGATGTCGTGGTGGTGGAGAGTGGTGGTGCCTTGAGCGCAACAAAGGAAGAAGACTCCATGATGGAACTCGGATTCAATGGAGCCAAGATCCTAGCAGGCGTGTGATTGTGGACCAAACCAGTGGGGGATGGCTGTTTCAGCCCCTCCACAGTGGGTGGAAGGGGTGGTGGAGGGTCGTCTCCGTCGCCCATTAGGCCGGAGATGGCGCGGTTTCTTAGGCCAAGTTGATCGCCCAAAATCGCTCAAGGAGAGAGCTTTTGGAGCGTTTTTTCTTGTTGTTTTTTTGTTCTGTTTGTAATATATAATTTGTGTTGTAATATATAATTTTTTTTTTTTTTTTTTTTTTTTTTTTTTTTTTTAAGCAAAACCCAACAGGGGTTACATGTTACCCTTCAATAAAACAAATACAAAGTCTCGCGAGCGCATCGCATCAGTAATCAATGTAAGTCAGGAAAATGAACTAGAGCCCTCCTTAATGGAATTTTAGGAAGTCTAGCAAGATGGGAGGCATAGAGGGACCCCAAAACTCCTATCCAGGACAAGGACCAAGTCTCCAAACCGCTGCATGGGATACATACACCCTTCATCCCCCCCTCCTGCATCTCTGCAAGAGTGTATGCACTTACCACGTCAAACCCCCCAATCCTGCGGTAAGAGAACCCTGCCCCCAGCAAGCATCAGGACAAGGACCAAGTCTCCAAACCACTGCATGGGGTACATACACCCTTCATCCCCCCCTCCTGCATCTCTGCAAGAGTGTATGCACTTGCCACATCAAACCCCCCATCCCTGTGGTAAGAGAACCTTGCCCAACAGCAAGCCGGAAAATAGAAATAGTGGAAGCCCCAGCCATACCCCCGGATCCAGCGCTAGAAAACACCCAAAACCCAGAATAGGAGAGCCCCTGAAAAGTATACATATGCGCTCAAAGAAACAAGGGGAGCGCGCTCAGCAAGTCTATCTATAAATAGCTATGCCATCAGAGATGATGCAACAACTCTATCCCTCTCTGGCTTAGGCAATAGCTCTAGCTGTAATATCAATCTCGGACAGAATCTCAGCAGACGACCCCTAACCATATCAACTGTGCCCGTCGCCTATCAATCCAGTCCAAAACGAAAGCCTCCAGTGCTGATGTACCTGCAAAATGAACACAATCAACCTCTAGAGGTTTCGTCACTCCTACACAGGATATCAAGAGGGCATTAACACTTGCAAGCCCCTGGAACGGGAAATCCAAGTGTACCCCCCTCCTACAAGCCACTGTTAGTAAAAAAATCTCCAAGGATGTACCTGCAAAACTGAGCACAATCAACCTTCGGGAGTTCCTTCCCTCCCTGGATCCGGGTGTTACCCCCATCAACAGGAGTTCAGAAGGGCATAAACATTCGAGATTCCCTAGAACCGGGTGTTACCCCCATCAACAAGAATCCCAAATGTGCACCCCCCCCTAGAAGTCGACATTAGCAAAAAGTACATGGCTTCGCGAGGCATACCCCGGATCAAAATCCTAATACTAGATGCAAAAAAACGAAGAACTAGCATCTAGCCCTCCGAATATAAGGAAGACCAAGCTGCTCCAATCTAACCAGGGCTCTGAACTGTGACGTCTCCTCTCCCGGTCTCCATGTGAATCTAGCGCTGTGCATCACTGAATGCTTGGCCATGTAATCTGCAGCATGA